>JABXNX010003657.1:0-24766 GCA_014843695.1 Archivesica marissinica | reverse complement strand
TGAAATACTACAGTGTGTATGCATGGAGTGTTAAATACTACTGTATGTATATATGGAGTGTGAAATACTACAGTGTGTATGTATGGAGTGTGAAATACTACTGTATGTATGTATGGAGTGTGAAATACTACTGTATGTATGTATGGAGTGTGAATATTACTGTATGTATGTATGGAGTGTGAAATACTACTGTATGTATGTATGTATGTAGTGTGTGATACTACTGTATGTATGTATGGTGTGTGAGATACTACGTGTTATGTATGGAGTGTGAAATACTACTGTATGTATGTATGTATGGAGTGTGAAATACTACAGTGTGTATGTATGGAGTGTGAAATACTACAGTGTGTATGTATTGAGTGTGAAATACTACTGTATGTATGTATGGAGTGTGAGATACTGCTGTATGTATGTATGGAGTGTGAAATACTACTGTATGTATGTATGTATGTAGTATGGAGTGTGAGATACTACTGTATGTATGTATGGAGTGTGAAATACTACTGTATGTATGTATGGTGTGTGAGATACTACTGTATGTATGTATGGAGTGCGAGATACTACTGTATGTATGTATGAAGTGTGAAATACTACTGTATGTATGTATGGAGTGTGAGATACTACTGTATGTATGTATGGAGTGTGAAATACTACTGCGTGAATGTTTGGATTGTGAAATACTACTGTATTTATGTATGTATAGAGTGTGAGATACTACTGTATGTATGTATGGAGTGTGAAATACTACAGTGTGTATGCATGGAGTGTTAAATACTACTGTATGTATATATGGAGTGTGAAATACTACAGTGTGTATGTATGGAGTGTGAAATACTACTGTATGTATGTATGGAGTGTGAAATACTACAGTGTGTATGTATGGAGTGTGAGATATTACTGTATGTATGTATGGAGTGTGAAATACTACTGTATGTATGTATGTAGTGTTTGATACTACTGTATGTATGTATGGAGTGTGAGATACTACAGTGTGTATGTATGGAGTGTGAAATACTACTGTATGTATGTATGTATGTATGTATGGAGTGTGAAATACTACAGTGTGTATGTATGGAGTGTGAAATACTACAGTGTGTATGTATGGAGTGTGAAATACTACTGTATGTATGTATGGAGTGTGAGATACTGCTGTATGTATGTATGGAGTGTGAAATACCACTGTATGTATGTATGTATGTATGGAGTGTGAGATACTACTGTATGTATGTATGGAGTGTGAAATACTACTGTATGCATGTATGGAGTGTGAAATACTACTGTATATATGTATGGAGTGTGAAATGCTACTGTATGTATGGAGTGTTAAATACTACTGTATGCATGTATGGAGTGTGAATTACTACTGTATGTATGTATGTATGGAGTGTGAAATACTACTGTATGTATGTATGTATGGAGTATGAGATACTACTGTATGTATGTATGGAGTGTGAAATGCTACTGTATATATGTATGTATGTATGGAGTGTGAAATACTACAGTGTGTATGTATGGAGTGTGAAATACTACTGTATGTATGTATGTATGGAGTGTGAAATGCTACTGTATATATGTATGTATGTATGGAGTGGGAAATACTACAGTGTGTATGTATGGAGTGTGAAATACTACTGTATGTATGTATGTATGTATGGAGTGTGAAATACTACAATGTTTATGTATGGAGTGTGAACTACTACTGTATGTATGTATGGAGTGTGAGATACTACTGTATGTATGTATGGAGTGTGAAATGCTACAGTGTGTATGTATGGAGTGTGAAATACTACTGTATTTATGTAGGAGTGTGAGATACTACTGTATGTATGTAAGGAGTGTGAATTACTACTGTATGTATGTATGGAGTGTGAAATACTACAGTGTGTATGCATGGAGTGTGAAATACTACTGTATGTTATGCAAGGAGTGTGAAATACTACAGTGTGTATGTATGGAGTGTGAAATACTACTGTATGTATGTATGGAGTGTGAGATACTACTGTATGTATGTATGGAGTGTCAAATACTACTGTACGTATGTATGGAGTGTGACATACTACTGTATGTATGTATGGAGTGTGAAATACTACTGTATGTATGTATGGTGTGTGAGATACTACTGTATGTATGTATGGAGTGCGAGATACTACTGTATGTATGTATGGATTTTGATATACTACTGTATGTATGTATGGAGTGTGAAATACTACAATGTTTATGTATGGAGTGTGAAATACTACTGTATGTATGTATGGAGTGTGAGATACTACTGTATGTATGTATGTAGTGTGAGATACTACTGTATGTATGTATGGAGTGTGAAATACTACTGTATGTATGTATGTATGTATGGAGTGTGAGATACTACTGTATGTATGTATGTATGGAGTGTGAAATGCTACTGTATGTATGGAGTGTTAAATACTACTGTATGCATGTATGGAGTGTGAAATACTACTGTATGTATGTATGGAGTGTGAAATACTACTGTATGTATGTATGTATGTATGGAGCGTGAGATACTACTGTATGTATGTATGTATGGAGTGTGAACTACTACTGTATGTATGTATGGAGTGGGAAATACTACAGTGTGTATGTATGGAGTGTGAAATACTACTGTATACATGTATGGAGTGTGAAATACTACAGTGTTTATGTATGGAGTGTGAAATACTACTGTATGTATGTATGGATTGTGAGATACTACTGTATGTATGTATGGAGTGTGAAATACTACAGTGTGTATGCATGGAGTGTGAAATACTACTGTATGTATGTATGGAGTGTGAAATACTACAGTGTGTATGTATGGAGTTTGAAATACTACTGTATGTATGTATGGAGTGTGAAATACTACTTTATGTATGTATGGAATGTGAAATACTACAGTGTTTATGTATGGAGTGTGAAATACTACTGTATGTATGTATGGAGTGTGAAATACTACTGTATGTATGTATGTATGGAGTGTGAAATGCTACTGTATATATGTATGTATGTATGGAGTGGGAAATATTACAGTGTGTATGTATGGAGTGTGAAATACTACTGTATGTATGTATGTATGTATGTATGGAGTGTGAAATACTACAGTGTTTATGTATGGAGTGTGAAATACTACTGTATGTATGTATGGAGTGTGAGATACTACAGTGTGTATGTATGGAGTGTGAAATACTACTGTATGTATGTATGTATGTATGGAGTGTGAGATACTACTGTATGTATGTATGTATGTATGTATGTATGGAGTGTGAAATACTACTGTATGTATGTATGTAGTGGGAAATACTACAGTGTGTATATATGGAGTGTGAAATACTACTGTATGCATGTATGGAGTGTGAAGTACTACAGTGTTTATGTATATAGTGTGAAATACTACTGTATGTATGTATGGATTATGAGATACTACTGTATGTATGTATGAAGTGTGAAATACTACAGTGTGTATGCATGGAGTGTGAAATATTACTGTATGTATGTATGGAGTGTGAAATACTACAGTGTGTATGTATGGCGTGTGAAATACTACTGTATGTATGTATGGAGTGTGAAATACTACTGTATGTATGTATGGAGTGTGAGATACTACTGTATGTATGTATGTAGTGTGAGATACTACTGTATGTATGTATGGAGTGTGAAATACTACTGTATGTATGTATGTATGGAGTGTGAGATACTACTGTATGTATGTATGTATGGAGTGTGAAATACTACTGTATGTATGTATGTATGTATGGAGTGTGAGATACTACTGTATGTATGTAGGTATGGAGTGTGAAATACTACTGTATGTATGTATGGAGTGGGAAATACTACAGTGTGTATGTATGGAGTGTGAAATACTACTGTATACATGTATGGAGTGTGAAATACTACAGTGTTTATGTATGGAGTGTGAAATACTACTGTATGTATGTTTGGATTGTGAGATACTACTGTATGTATGTATGGAGTGTGAAATACTACAGTGTGTATGCATGGAGTGTGAAATACTACTGTATGTATGTATGGAGTGTGAAATACTACAGTGTGTATGTATGGAGTGTGAAATACTACTGTATGTATGTATGTAGTGTGAAATACTACTTTATGTATGTATGGAGTGTGAAATACTACAGTGTTTATGTATGGAGTGTGAAATACTACTGTATGTATGTATGGAGTGTGAAATACTACTGTATGTATGTATGTATGTATGTATGTATGTGTATGTATGTATGGAGTGTGAAATGCTACTGTATATATGTATGTATGTATGGAGTGGGAAATATTACAGTGTGTATGTATGGAGTGTGAAATACTACTGTATGTATGTATGTATGTATGTATGGAGTGTGAAATACTACAGTGTTTATGTATGGAGTGTGAAATACTACTGTATGTATGTATGGAGTGTGAGATACTACAGTGTGTATGTATGGAGTGTGAAATACTACTGTATGTATGTATGTATGTATGTATGGAGTGTGAGATACTACTGTATGTATGTATGTATGTATGTATGGAGTGTGAAATACTACTGTATGTATGTATGTAGTGGGAAATACTACAGTGTGTATATATGGAGTGTGAAATACTACTGTATGCATGTATGGAGTGTGAAGTACTACAGTGTTTATGTATGTAGTGTGAAATACTACTGTATGTATGTATGGATTATGAGATACTACTGTATGTATGTATGAAGTGTGAAATACTACAGTGTGTATGCATGGAGTGTGAATTATTACTGTATGTATGTATGGAGTGTGAAATACTACAGTGTGTATGTATGGCGTGTGAAATACTACTGTATGTATGTATGGAGTGTGAAATACTACTGTATGTATGTATGGAGTGTGAGATACTACTGTATGTATGTATGTAGTGTGAGATACTACTGTATGTATGTATGGAGTGTGAAATACTACTGTATGTATGTATGTATGGAGTGTGAGATACTACTGTATGTATGTATGTATGTATGGAGTGTGAAATACTACTGTATGTATGTATGTATGGAGTGTGAGATACTACTGTATGTATGTAGGTATGGAGTGTGAAATACTACTGTATGTATGTATGGAGTGGGAAATACTACAGTGTGTATGTATGGAGTGTGAAATACTACTGTATACATGTATGGAGTGTGAAATACTACAGTGTTTATGTATGGAGTGTGAAATACTACTGTATGTATGTTTGGATTGTGAGATACTACTGTATGTATGTATGGAGTGTGAAATACTACAGTGTGTATGCATGGAGAGTGAAATACTACTGTATGTATGTATGGAGTGTGAAATACTACAGTGTGTATGTATGGAGTGTGAAATACTACTGTATGTATGTATGGAGTGTGAAATACTACTTTATGTATGTATGGAGTGTGAAATACTACAGTGTTTATGTATGGAGTGTGAAATACTACTGTATGTATGTATGGAGTGTGAAATACTACTGTATGTATGTATGTATGTATGTATGTATGGAGTGTGAAATGCTACTGTATATATGTATGTATGTATGGAGTGGGAAATATTACAGTGTGTATGTATGGAGTGTGAAATACTACTGTATGTATGTATGTATGTATGTATGGAGTGTGAAATACTACAGTGTTTATGTATGGAGTGTGAAATACTACTGTATGTATGTATGGAGTGTGAGATACTACAGTGTGTATGTATGGAGTGTGAAATACTACTGTATGTATGTATGTATGGAGTGTGAGATACTACTGTATGTATGTATGTATGGAGTGTGAAATGCTACAGTGTGTATGTATGGAGTGTGAAATACTACTGTATGTATGTAGGAGTGTGAGATACTACTGTATGTATGTAAGGATTGTGAAATACTACTGTATGTATGTATGGAGTGTGAAATACTACAGTGTGTATGCATGGAGTTTGAAATACTACTGTATGTATGTAAGGAGTGTGAAATACTACAGTGTGTATGTATGGAGTGTGAAATACTACTGTATGTATGTATGTATGGAGTGTGAGATACTACTGTATGTATGTATGGAGTGTGATATACTACTGTATGTATGTATGGAGTGTGAAATACTACTGTATGTATGTATGGTGTGTGAGATACTACTGTATGTATGTATGGAGTGCGAGATACTACTGTATGTATGTATGGAGTGTGAGATACTACTGTATCTATGTATGGAGTGTGAAATACTACAGTGTGTATGTATGGAGTGTGAAATACTACTGTATGTATGTATGGAGTGTGAAATACTACTGTATGTATGTATGGAGTGTGAAATGCTACTGTATGTATGGAGTTTTAAATACTACTGTATGGATGTATGTATGTATGGAGTGTGAGATACTACTGTATGTATGTATGTATGTATGTATGTATGTATGTATGTATGTATGTATGTATGTATGTATGTATGTATGTATGTATGTATGTATGGAGTGTGAAATACTACTGTATGTATGTATGGAGTGGGAAATACTACAGTTTGTATGTATGGAGTGTGAAATACTACTGTATGTATGTATGGAGTGTGAAATACTACAGTGTTTATGTATGGAGTGTGAAATACTACTGCATGTATGTATGGATTGTGAGATACTACTGTGTGCATGTATGAAGTGTGAAATACTACAGTGTGTATGCATGGAGTGTGAAATACTACTGTATATATGTATGGAGTGTGAAATACTACAGTGTGTATGTATGGAGTGTGAGATACTACTGTATGTATGTATGGAGTGTGAAATACTACTGTATGTATGTATGGAGTGTGAAAAACTACTGTATGTATGTATGGAGTGTGAGATACTACTGTATGTATGTATGGAGTGTGAAATACTACTGTATGTATGTATGGAGTGTGAAATACTACTGTATGTATGTAGGAGTGTGAGATACTACTGTATGTATGTATGTATGGAGTGTGAAATACTACAGTGTGTATGCATGGAGTGTGAAATACTACGGTATGTATGTATGGAGTGTGAAATACTACAGTGGGTATGTATGGAGTGTGAAATACTACTGTATGTATGTATGGAGTGTGCGATACTACTGTATGTATGTATGGAAAGTGAAATACTACTGTATGTATGTATGGAGTGTGAAATACTACTGTATGCATGTATGGAGATTGTGAGATACTAATGTATGTATGTATGGAATGTGAAATACTACTGTATGTATGTATGGAGTGTGAGATACTACTGTATGTATGTATGGAGTGTGAAATACTACTGTATGTATGTATGTATGGAGTGTGAAATACTACTGTATGTATGTATGGAGTGCGAGATACTACTGTATGTATGTATGTATGTATGGAATGTGAAATACTACTGTATGTATTCATGGAGTGTGAGATACTACTGTATGTATGTATGGAGTGTGAGATACTACTGTATGTATGTATGGAGTGTGAGATACTACTGTATGCATGTATGGAGTGTGAAATACTACAGTGTGTATGTATGGAGTGTGAGATATTACTGTATGTATGTATGGAGTGTGAAATACTACTGTATGTATGTATGTAGTGTTTGATACTACTGTATGTATGTATGGAGTGTGAGATACTACAGTGTGTATGTATGGAGTGTGAAATACTACTGTATGTATGTATGTATGTATGTATGGAGTGTGAAATACTACAGTGTGTATGTATGGAGTGTGAAATACTACAGTGTGTATGTATGGAGTGTGAAATACTACTGTATGTATGTATGGAGTGTGAGATACTGCTGTATGTATGTATGGAGTGTGAAATACCACTGTATGTATGTATGTATGTATGGAGTGTGAGATACTACTGTATGTATGTATGGAGTGTGAAATACTACTGTATGCATGTATGGAGTGTGAAATACTACTGTATATATGTATGGAGTGTGAAATGCTACTGTATGTATGGAGTGTTAAATACTACTGTATGCATGTATGGAGTGTGAATTACTACTGTATGTATGTATGTATGGAGTGTGAAATACTACTGTATGTATGTATGTATGGAGTATGAGATACTACTGTATGTATGTATGGAGTGTGAAATGCTACTGTATATATGTATGTATGTATGGAGTGTGAAATACTACAGTGTGTATGTATGGAGTGTGAAATACTACTGTATGTATGTATGTATGGAGTGTGAAATGCTACTGTATATATGTATGTATGTATGGAGTGGAAAATACTACAGTGTGTATGTATGGAGTGTGAAATACTACTGTATGTATGTATGTATGGAGTGTGAAATACTACAATGTTTATGTATGGAGTGTGAACTACTACTGTATGTATGAATGGAGTGTGAGATACTACTGTATGTATGTATGGAGTGTGAAATGCTACAGTGTGTATGTATGGAGTGTGAAATACTACTGTATTTATGTAGGAGTGTGAGATACTACTGTATGTATGTAAGGAGTGTGAAATACTACTGTATGTATGTATGGAGTGTGAAATACTACAGTGTGTATGCATGGAGTGTGAAATACTACTGTATGTTATGCAAGGAGTGTGAAATACTACAGAGTGTATGTATGGAGTGTGAAATACTACAGTGTGTATGTATGGAGTGTGAAATACTACTGTATGTATGTATGGAGTGTGCGATACTGCTGTATGTATGTATGGAGTGTGAAATACCACTGTATGTATGTATGTATGTATGTATGTATGTATGTATGTATGTATGTATGTATGTATGTATGTATGTATGTATGTATGTATGTATGTATGTATGTATGTATGTATGGAGTGTGAGATACTACTGTATGTATGTATGGAGTGTGAAATACTACTGTATGCATGTATGGAGTGTGAAATACTACTGTATATATGTATGGAGTGTGAAATGCTACTGTATGTATGGAGTGTTAAATACTACTGTATGCATGTATGGAGTGTGAATTACTACTGTATGTATGTATGTATGGAGTGTGAAATACTACTGTATGTATGTATGTATGTATGTATGGAGTATGAGATACTACTGTATGTATGTATGGAGTGTGAAATACTACTGTATGTATGTATGGAGTGGGAAATACTACAGTGTGTATGTATGGAGTGTGAAATACTACTGTATGTATGTATGTATGGAGTGTGAAATACTACAGTGTGAATGTATGGATTGTGAAATACTACTGTATGTATGTATGTATAGAGTGTGAGATACTACTGTATGTATGTATGGAATGTGAAATACTACAGTGTGTATGCATGGAGTGTTAAATACTACTGTATGTATATATGGAGTGTGAAATACTACAGTGTGTATGCATGGAGTGTGAAATACTACTGTATGTATGTATGGAGTGTGAAATACTACAGTGTGTATGTATGGAGTGTGAGATATTACTGCATGTATGTATGGAGTGTGAAATACTACTGTATGTATGTATGTATGTAGTGTGTGATACTACTGTATGTATGTATGGAGTGTGAGATACTACAGTGTTAATGTATGGAGTGTGAAATACTACTGTATGTATGTATGTATGGAGTGTGAAATACTACAGTGTGTATGTATGGAGTGTGAAATACTACAGTGTGTATGTATTGAGTGTGAAATACTACTGTATGTATGTATGGAGTGTGAGATACTGCTGTATGTATGTATGGAGTGTGAAATACCACTGTATGTATGTATGTATGTACGTATGGAGTGTGAGATACTACTGTATGTATGTATGGAGTGTGAAATACTACTGTATGTATGTATGGTGTGTGAGATACAACTGTATGTATGTATGGAGTGCGAGATACTACTGTATGTATGTATGAAGTGTGAAATACTACTGTATGTATGTATGGAGTGTGAGATACTACTGTATGTATGTATGGAGTGTGAAATACTACTGCGTGAATGTTTGGATTGTGAAATACTACTGTATTTATGTATGTATAGAGTGTGAGATACTACTGTATGTATGTATGGAGTGTGAAATACTACAGTGTGTATGCATGGAGTGTTAAATACTACTGTATGTATATATGGAGTGTGAAATACTACAGTGTGTATGTATGGAGTGTGAAATACTACTGTATGTATGTATGGAGTGTGAAATACTACAGTGTGTATGTATGGAGTGTGAGATATTACTGTATGTATGTATGGAGTGTGAAATACTACTGTATGTATGTATGTAGTGTTTGATACTACTGTATGTATGTATGGAGTGTGAGATACTACAGTGTGTATGTATGGAGTGTGAAATACTACTGTATGTATGTATGTATGTATGTATGGAGTGTGAAATACTACAGTGTGTATGTATGGAGTGTGAAATACTACAGTGTGTATGTATGGAGTGTGAAATACTACTGTATGTATGTATGGAGTGTGAGATACTGCTGTATGTATGTATGGAGTGTGAAATACTACTGTATGTATGTATGGAGTGTGAAATACTACTGTATGCATGTATGGAGTGTGAAATACTACTGTATGTATGTATGGAGTGTGAAATACTACTGTATGTATGTATGGAGTGTGAAATACTATGTATGTATGTATGGAGTGTGAAATACTACTGTATGTATGTATGGATGGAGTGTGAAATACTACTGTATGTATGTATGGAGTGTGAGATACTACTGTATGTATGTATGTTGGAGTGTGAAATACTACTGTATGTATGTATGGAGTGTGAAATACTACTGTATGTATGTAGGAGTGTGAAATACTACTGTGTATGTATGGAGTGTGAAATACTACTGTATGTATGTAGGAGTGTGAAATACTACAGTGTGTATGTATGGAGTGTGAATACTACTGTATGTATGTATGGAGTGTGAAATACTACTGTATGTATGTATGTAGTGTGATACTACTGTATGTATGTATGGAGTGTGAGATACTACAGTGTGTATGTATGGAGTGTGAAATACTACTGTATGTATGTATGTATGGAGTGTGAAATACTACTGTATGTATGTATGGAGTGTGAAATACTACTGTATGTATGTATGGAGTGTGAAATACTACTGTATGTATGTATGGAGTGTGAAATACTACTGTATGTATGTATGGAGTGTGAAATACTACTGTATGTATGTATGTATGTATGGAGTGTGAGATACTACTGTATGTATGTATGGAGTGTGAAATACTACTGTATGTATGTATGGAGTGTGAAATACTACTGTATGTATGTATGGAGTGTGAAATCTACTGTATGTATGGAGTGTGAAATACTACTGTATGTATGTATGGAGTGTGAAATACTACTGTATGTATGTATGGAGTGTGAAATACTACTGTATGTATGTATGGAGTGTGAGATACTACTGTATGTATGTATGGAGTGTGATATACTACTGTATGTAGTATGTATGTATGGAGTGTGAAATACTACAATGTTTATGTATGGAGTGTGAAATACTACTGTATGTATGTATGGAGTGTGAGATACTACTGTATGTATGTATGGAGTGTGAAATGCTACAGTGTGTATGTATGGAGTGTGAAATACTACTGTATTTATGTAGGAGTGTAAGATACTACTGTATGTATGTAAGGAGTGTGAAATACTACTGTATGTATGTATGGAGTGTGAAATACTACAGTGTGTATGCATGGAGTGTGAAATACTACTGTATGTTATGCAAGGAGTGTGAAATACTACAGTGTGTATGTATGGAGTGTGAAATACTACTGTATGTATGTATGGAGTGTGAGATACTACTGTATGTATGTATGGAGTGTCAAATACTACTGTACGTATGTATGGAGTGTGACATACTACTGTATGTATGTATGGAGTGTGAAATACTACTGTATGTATGTATGGTGTGTGAGATACTACTGTATGTATGTATGGATTTTGATATACTACTGTATGTATGTATGGAGTGTGAGATACTACTGTATGTATGTATGGAGTGTGAGATACTACTGTATGTATGTTTGGAGTGTGAAATACTACAGTGTGTATGTATGGAGTGTGAGATACTACTGTATGTATATATGGAGTGTGAAATACTACTGTATGCATGTATGGAGTGTGAAATACTACTGTATGTATGTATGGAGTGTGAAATGCTACTGTATGTATGGAGTGTTAAATACTACTGTATGCATGTATGGAGTGTGAATTACTACTGTATGTATGTATGGAGTGTGAAAAACTACGTATGTATGTATGTATGTATGTATGTATGTATGTATGTATGTATGTACGTATGTACGTATGTACGTATGTACGTATGTACGTATGTACGTATGTACGTATGTACGTATGTACGTATGTACGTATGTACGTATGTACGTATGTACGTATGTACGTATGTACGTATGTACGTATGTACGTATGTACGTATGTACGTATGTACGTATGTACGTATGTACGTATGTACGTATGTACGTATGTACGTATGTACGTATGTACGTATGTATGTATGTGTGAAATACTACAGTGTTTATGTATGGATTGTGAAATACTACTGTATGTATGTATGGAGTGTGAGATACTACAGTGTGTATGTATGGAGTGTGAAATACTACTGTATGTATGTATGGAGTGTGAAATGCTACAGTGTGTATGTATGGTGTGTGAAATACTACTGTATGTATGTAAGGAGTGTCAAATACTACGGTATGTATGTAGAAGTGTGAGATACTACTGTATGTATGTAAGGAGTGTGAAATACTACAGTGTGTATGCATGGAGTGTGAAATACTACTGTATGTATGTAAGGAGTGTGAAATACTACAGTGTGTATGTATGGAGTGTGAAATACTACTGTATGTATGTATGGTGTGTGAGATACTACTGTATGTATGTATGGAGTGCGAGATACTACTGTATGTATGTATGGAGTGTGAAATACTACTGTATGTATGTATGTATGGAGTGTGAGATACTACTGTATGTATGTATGGAGTGTGCAATACTACTGTATGTATGTATGGAGTGTGAGATACTACTATATGTATGTATGGAGTGTGAAATACTACAATGTGTATGTATGGAGTGTGAAATACTACTGTATGTATGTATGGAGTGTGAAATACTATTGTATGCATGTATGGAGTGTTAAATACTACTGTATGCATGTATGGAGTGTGAAATACTACTGTATGTATGTATGGAGTGTGAAATACTACTGTATGTATGTATGTATGTTGGAGTGTGAGATTCTACTGTATGTATGTATGTATGTTGAGTGTGAAATACTACTGTATGTATGTATGTAGTGGGAAATACTACAGTGTGTATGTATGGAGTGTGAAATACTACTGTATGCATGTATGGAGTGTGAAATACTACAGTGTTTATGTATGGAGTGTGAAATACTACTGTATGTATGTATGGATTATGAGATACTACTGTATGAATGTATGAAGTGTGAAATACTACAGTGTGTATGCATGGAGTGTGAAATACTACTGTATGTATATATGGAGTGTGAAATACTACAGTGTGTATGTATGGCGTGTGAAATACTACTGTATGTATGTATGGAGTGTGAAATACTACTGTATGTATGTATGGAGTGTGAATACTACTGTATGTATGTATGGAGTGTGGATACTACTGTATGTATGTATGGAGTGTGAAATACTACTGTATGTATGTATGTATGTATGGAGTGTGATATACACTGTATGTTATGTATGGAGTGTGAAATGCTACTGTGTATGTATGGAGTGTGAATACTACTGTATCATGTATGGAGTGTGAAATACTACTGTATGTATGTATGGAGTGTGAGATACTACTGTATGTATGTATGTATGGAGTGTGAAATACTACTGTATGTATGTATGTATGGAGTGTGAGATACTACTGTATGTATGTATGGAGTGTGAAATACTACAGTGTGTATGTATGGAGTGTGAAATACTACTGTATGTATGTATGGAGTGTGAAATACTACAGTGTGTATGTATGGAGTGTGAGATACTACTGTATGTATGTATGGAGTGTGAAATACTACTGTGTGTATGTATGGAGTGTGAAATACTACTGTATGTATGTATGGAGTGTGAAATACTACTGTATGTAAGTATGGAGTGTGAAATGCTACTGTATGTATGGAGTGTTAAATACTACTGTGTGTATGTTTGGAGTGTGAAATACTACTGTGTGTATGTATGGAGTGTGAAATACTACTGTATGTATGTATGGAGTGTGAAATACTACTGTATGTATGTATGGAGTGTGAGATACTACTGTATGTATGTATGTATGGAGTGTGAAATACTACTGTATGTATGTATGTATGGAGTGTGAAATATTACAGTGTGTATGTATGGAGTGTGAAATACTACTGTATTTATGTATGGAGTGTGAAATGCTACTGTATGTATGGAGTGTTAAATACTACTGTGTGCATGTTTGGAGTGTGAAATACTACTGTGTGTATGTATGGAGTGTGAAATACTACTGTATGCATTTATGGAGTGTGAAATACTACTGTATATATGGAGTGTGAGATACTACTGTATGTATGTATGTATGTATGTATGTATGGAGTGTGAGATACTACTGTATGCATGTATGGAGTGTGAAATACTACTGTATGTATGTATGGAGTGTGAGATACTACTGTATGTATGTATGGAGTGTGATATACTACAGTGTGTATGTATGGAGTGTGAGATACTACCGTATGTATGTATGGAGTGTGAGATACTACTGTATGTATGTATGGAGTGTGAAATACTACTGTATGTATGTATGGAGTGTGAGATACTACTGTATGTATGTATGGAGTGTGAGATACTACTGTATGTATGTATGGAGTGTGAAATGCTACTGTATGTATGGAGTGTTAAATACTACTGTATGCATGTATGGAGTGTGAAATACTACTGTATGTATGTATGGAGTGTGAAATACTACTGTATGTATGTATGTATGTATGGAGCGTGAGATACTACTGTATGTATGTATGTATGGAGTGTGAACTACTACTGTATGTATGTATGGAGTGGGAAATACTACAGTGTGTATGTATGGAGTGTGAAATACTACTGTATACATGTATGGAGTGTGAAATACTACAGTGTTTATGTATGGAGTGTGAAATACTACTGTATGTATGTATGGATTGTGAGATACTACTGTATGTATGTATGGAGTGTGAAATACTACAGTGTGTATGCATGGAGTGTGAAATACTACTGTATGTATGTATGGAGTGTGAAATACTACAGTGTGTATGTATGGAGTTTGAAATACTACTGTATGTATGTATGGAGTGTGAAATACTACTTTATGTATGTATGGAATGTGAAATACTACAGTGTTTATGTATGGAGTGTGAAATACTACTGTATGTATGTATGGAGTGTGAAATACTACTGTATGTATGTATGTATGGAGTGTGAAATGCTACTGTATATATGTATGTATGTATGGAGTGGGAAATATTACAGTGTGTATGTATGGAGTGTGAAATACTACTGTATGTATGTATGTATGTATGTATGGAGTGTGAAATACTACAGTGTTTATGTATGGAGTGTGAAATACTACTGTATGTATGTATGGAGTGTGAGATACTACAGTGTGTATGTATGGAGTGTGAAATACTACTGTATGTATGTATGTATGTATGGAGTGTGAGATACTACTGTATGTATGTATGTATGTATGTATGTTGGAGTGTGAAATACTACTGTATGTATGTATGTAGTGGGAAATACTACAGTGTGTATATATGGAGTGTGAAATACTACTGTATGCATGTATGGAGTGTGAAGTACTACAGTGTTTATGTATGTAGTGTGAAATACTACTGTATGTATGTATGGATTATGAGATACTACTGTATGTATGTATGAAGTGTGAAATACTACAGTGTGTATGCATGGAGTGTGAATTATTACTGTATGTATGTATGGAGTGTGAAATACTACAGTGTGTATGTATGGCGTGTGAAATACTACTGTATGTATGTATGGAGTGTGAAATACTACTGTATGTATGTATGGAGTGTGAGATACTACTGTATGTATGTATGTAGTGTGAGATACTACTGTATGTATGTATGGAGTGTGAAATACTACTGTATGTATGTATGTATGGAGTGTGAGATACTACTGTATGTATGTATGTATGTATGGAGTGTGAAATACTACTGTATGTATGTATGTATGGAGTGTGAGATACTACTGTATGTATGTAGGTATGGAGTGTGAAATACTACTGTATGTATGTATGGAGTGGGAAATACTACAGTGTGTATGTATGGAGTGTGAAATACTACTGTATACATGTATGGAGTGTGAAATACTACAGTGTTTATGTATGGAGTGTGAAATACTACTGTATGTATGTTTGGATTGTGAGATACTACTGTATGTATGTATGGAGTGTGAAATACTACAGTGTGTATGCATGGAGAGTGAAATACTACTGTATGTATGTATGGAGTGTGAAATACTACAGTGTGTATGTATGGAGTGTGAAATACTACTGTATGTATGTATGGAGTGTGAAATACTACTTTATGTATGTATGGAGTGTGAAATACTACAGTGTTTATGTATGGAGTGTGAAATACTACTGTATGTATGTATGGAGTGTGAAATACTACTGTATGTATGTATGTATGTATGTATGTATGGAGTGTGAAATGCTACTGTATATATGTATGTATGTATGGAGTGGGAAATATTACAGTGTGTATGTATGGAGTGTGAAATACTACTGTATGTATGTATGTATGTATGGAGTGTGAAATACTACAGTGTTTATGTATGGATTGTGAAATACTACTGTATGTATGTATGGAGTGTGAGATACTACAGTGTGTATGTATGGAGTGTGAAATACTACTGTATGTATGTATGGAGTGTGAGATACTACTGTATGTATGTATGTATGGAGTGTGAAATGCTACAGTGTGTATGTATGGAGTGTGAAATACTACTGTATGTATGTAGGAGTGTGAGATACTACTGTATGTATGTAGGAGTGTGAGATACTACTGTATGTATGTATGGAGTGTGAAATACTACAGTGTGTATGCATGGAGTGTGAAATACTACTGTATGTATGTAAGGAGTGTGAAATACTACAGTGTGTATGTATGGAGTGTGAAATACTACTGTATGTATGTATGTTGGTGTGTGAGATACTACTGTATGTATGTATGGAGTGCGAGATACTACTGTATGTATGTATGGAGTGTGAAATACTACTGTATGTATGTATGTATGGAGTGTGAGATACTACTGTATGTATGTATGGAGTGTGCAATACTACTGTATGTATGTATGGAGTGTGAGATACTACTATATGTATGTATGGAGTGTGAAATACTACAATGTGTATGTATGGAGTGTGAAATACTACTGTATGTATGTATGGAGTGTGAAATACTATTGTATGCATGTATGGAGTGTTAAATACTACTGTATGCATGTATGGAGTGTGAAATACTACTGTATGTATGTATGTATGGAGTGTGAAATACTACTGTATGTATGTATGTATGGAGTGTGAGATTCTACTGTATGTATGTATGTATGGAGTGTGAAATACTACTGTATGTATGTATGTAGTGGGAAATACTACAGTGTGTATGTATGGAGTGTGAAATACTACTGTATGCATGTATGGAGTGTGAAATACTACAGTGTTTATGTATGGAGTGTGAAATACTACTGTATGTATGTATGGATTATGAGATACTACTGTATGAATGTATGAAGTGTGAAATACTACAGTGTGTATGCATGGAGTGTGAAATACTACTGTATGTATATATGGAGTGTGAGATACTACAGTGTGTATGTATGGCGTGTGAAATACTACTGTATGTATGTATGGAGTGTGAAATACTACTGTATGTATGTATGGAGTGTGAGATACTACTGTATGTATGTATGTAGTGTGAGATACTACTGTATGTATGTATGGAGTGTGAAATACTACTGTATGTATGTATGTATGTATGGAGTGTGAGATACTACTGTATGTATGTATGTATGGAGTGTGAAATGCTACTGTATGTATGGAGTGTTAAATACTACTGTATGCATGTATGGAGTGTGAAATACTACTGTATGTATGTATGGAGTGTGAAATACTACTGTATGTATGTATGTATGTATGGAGCGTGAGATACTACTGTATGTATGTATGTATGGAGTGTGAACTACTACTGTATGTATGTATGGAGTGGGAAATACTACAGTGTGTATGTATGGAGTGTGAAATACTACTGTATACATGTATGGAGTGTGAAATACTACAGTGTTTATGTATGGAGTGTGAAATACTACTGTATGTATGTATGGATTGTGAGATACTACTGTATGTATGTATGGAGTGTGAAATACTACAGTGTGTATGCATGGAGTGTGAAATACTACTGTATGTATGTATGGAGTGTGAAATACTACAGTGTGTATGTATGGAGTGTGAAATACTACTGTATGTATGTATGGAGTGTGAAATACTACTTTATGTATGTATGGAGTGTGAAATACTACAGTGTTTATGTATGGAGTGTGAAATACTACTGTATGTATGTATGGAGTGTGAAATACTACTGTATGTATGTATGTATGGAGTGTGAAATGCTACTGTATATATGTATGTATGTATGGAGTGGGAAATATTACAGTGTGTATGTATGGAGTGTGAAATACTACTGTATGTATGTATGTATGTATGTATGGAGTGTGAAATACTACAGTGTTTATGTATGGAGTGTGAAATACTACTGTATGTATGTATGGAGTGTGAGATACTACAGTGTGTATGTATGGAGTGTGAAATACTACTGTATGTATGTATGTTGTTGGAGTGTGAGATACTGCTGTATGTATGTATGTTGGAGTGTGAAATGCTACTGTGTGTATGTATGTAGTGTGATTTGTATGTATGTAGGGTGTGAGATACTACTGTGTGTATGTATGGATTGTGAAATACTACTGTATGTATGTATGGAGTGTGAGATATACTGTGTGTATGTATGGAGTTTGAAATACTACTGTATGTATGTAAGGGTGTGAAATACTACAGTGTGTATGTATGGAGTGTGAAATACTACTGTATGTATGTATGTATGGAGTGTGAGATACTACTGTATGTATGTATGGAGTGTGATATACTACTGTATGTATGTATGGAGTGTGAAATACTACTGTATGTATGTATGGAGTGTGAGATACTACTGTATGTATGTATGGAGTGTGAAATACTACTGTATGTATGTATGGAGTGTGAGATACTACTGTATGTATGTATGGAGTGTGAAATACTACTGTATGTATGTATGGAGTGTGAAATACTACTGTATGTATGTATGGAGTGTGAAATACTACTGTATGTATGTATGGAGTGTGAAATGCTACTGTATGTATGGAGTGTTAAATACTACTGTATGATGTATGTATGTATGGAGTGTGAGATACTACTGTATGTATGTATGTATGTATGTATGTATGTATGTATGTATGTATGTATGTATGTATGTATGTATGTATGTATGTATGTATGTATGGAGTGTGAAATACTACTGTATGTATGTATGGAGTGGGAAATACTACAGTTTGTATGTATGGAGTGTGAAATACTACTGTATGTATGTATGGAGTGTGAAATACTACAGTGTTTATGTATGGAGTGTGAAATACTACTGCATGTATGTATGGATTGTGAGATACTACTGTGTGCATGTATGAAGTGTGAAATACTACAGTGTGTATGCATGGAGTGTGAAATACTACTGTATATATGTATGGAGTGTGAAATACTACAGTGTGTATGTATGGAGTGTGAGATACTACTGTATGTATGTATGGAGTGTGAAATACTACTGTATGTATGTATGGAGTGTGAAAAACTACTGTATGTATGTATGGAGTGTGAGATACTACTGTATGTATGTATGGAGTGTGAAATACTACTGTATGTATGTATGGAGTGTGAAATACTACTGTATGTATGTAGGAGTGTGAGATACTACTGTATGTATGTATGTATGGAGTGTGAAATACTACAGTGTGTATGCATGGAGTGTGAAATACTACGGTATGTATGTATGGAGTGTGAAATACTACAGTGGGTATGTATGGAGTGTGAAATACTACTGTATGTATGTATGGAGTGTGCGATACTACTGTATGTATGTATGGAAAGTGAAATACTACTGTATGTATGTATGGAGTGTGAAATACTACTGTATGCATGTATGGAGATTGTGAGATACTAATGTATGTATGTATGGAATGTGAAATACTACTGTATGTATGTATGGAGTGTGAGATACTACTGTATGTATGTATGGAGTGTGAAATACTACTGTATGTATGTATGTATGGAGTGTGAAATACTACTGTATGTATGTATGGAGTGCGAGATACTACTGTATGTATGTATGTATGTATGGAATGTGAAATACTACTGTATGTATTCATGGAGTGTGAGATACTACTGTATGTATGTATGGAGTGTGAGATACTACTGTATGTATGTATGGAGTGTGAGATACTACTGTATGCATGTATGGAGTGTGAAATACTACAGTGTGTATGTATGGAGTGTGAGATATTACTGTATGTATGTATGGAGTGTGAAATACTACTGTATGTATGTATGTAGTGTTTGATACTACTGTATGTATGTATGGAGTGTGAGATACTACAGTGTGTATGTATGGAGTGTGAAATACTACTGTATGTATGTATGTATGTATGTATGGAGTGTGAAATACTACAGTGTGTATGTATGGAGTGTGAAATACTACAGTGTGTATGTATGGAGTGTGAAATACTACTGTATGTATGTATGGAGTGTGAGATACTGCTGTATGTATGTATGGAGTGTGAAATACCACTGTATGTATGTATGTATGTATGGAGTGTGAGATACTACTGTATGTATGTATGGAGTGTGAAATACTACTGTATGCATGTATGGAGTGTGAAATACTACTGTATATATGTATGGAGTGTGAAATGCTACTGTATGTATGGAGTGTTAAATACTACTGTATGCATGTATGGAGTGTGAATTACTACTGTATGTATGTATGTATGGAGTGTGAAATACTACTGTATGTATGTATGTATGGAGTATGAGATACTACTGTATGTATGTATGGAGTGTGAAATGCTACTGTATATATGTATGTATGTATGGAGTGTGAAATACTACAGTGTGTATGTATGGAGTGTGAAATACTACTGTATGTATGTATGTATGGAGTGTGAAATGCTACTGTATATATGTATGTATGTATGGAGTGGAAAATACTACAGTGTGTATGTATGGAGTGTGAAATACTACTGTATGTATGTATGTATGGAGTGTGAAATACTACAATGTTTATGTATGGAGTGTGAACTACTACTGTATGTATGAATGGAGTGTGAGATACTACTGTATGTATGTATGGAGTGTGAAATGCTACAGTGTGTATGTATGGAGTGTGAAATACTACTGTATTTATGTAGGAGTGTGAGATACTACTGTATGTATGTAAGGAGTGTGAAATACTACTGTATGTATGTATGGAGTGTGAAATACTACAGTGTGTATGCATGGAGTGTGAAATACTACTGTATGTTATGCAAGGAGTGTGAAATACTACAGAGTGTATGTATGGAGTGTGAAATACTACAGTGTGTATGTATGGAGTGTGAAATACTACTGTATGTATGTATGGAGTGTGCGATACTGCTGTATGTATGTATGGAGTGTGAAATACCACTGTATGTATGTATGTATGTATGTATGTATGTATGTATGTATGTATGTATGTATGTATGTATGTATGTATGTATGTATGTATGTATGTATGTATGTATGTATGTATGGAGTGTGAGATACTACTGTATGTATGTATGGAGTGTGAAATACTACTGTATGCATGTATGGAGTGTGAAATACTACTGTATATATGTATGGAGTGTGAAATGCTACTGTATGTATGGAGTGTTAAATACTACTGTATGCATGTATGGAGTGTGAATTACTACTGTATGTATGTATGTATGGAGTGTGAAATACTACTGTATGTATGTATGTATGTATGTATGGAGTATGAGATACTACTGTATGTATGTATGGAGTGTGAAATACTACTGTATGTATGTATGGAGTGGGAAATACTACAGTGTGTATGTATGGAGTGTGAAATACTACTGTATGTATGTATGTATGGAGTGTGAAATACTACAGTGTGAATGTATGGATTGTGAAATACTACTGTATGTATGTATGTATAGAGTGTGAGATACTACTGTATGTATGTATGGAATGTGAAATACTACAGTGTGTATGCATGGAGTGTTAAATACTACTGTATGTATATATGGAGTGTGAAATACTACAGTGTGTATGCATGGAGTGTGAAATACTACTGTATGTATGTATGGAGTGTGAAATACTACAGTGTGTATGTATGGAGTGTGAGATATTACTGTATGTATGTATGGAGTGTGAAATACTACTGTATGTATGTATGTATGTAGTGTGTGATACTACTGTATGTATGTATGGAGTGTGAGATACTACAGTGTTAATGTATGGAGTGTGAAATACTACTGTATGTATGTATGTATGGAGTGTGAAATACTACAGTGTGTATGTATGGAGTGTGAAATACTACAGTGTGTATGTATTGAGTGTGAAATACTACTGTATGTATGTATGGAGTGTGAGATACTGCTGTATGTATGTATGGAGTGTGAAATACCACTGTATGTATGTATGTATGTACGTATGGAGTGTGAGATACTACTGTATGTATGTATGGAGTGTGAAATACTACTGTATGTATGTATGGTGTGTGAGATACAACTGTATGTATGTATGGAGTGCGAGATACTACTGTATGTATGTATGAAGTGTGAAATACTACTGTATGTATGTATGGAGTGTGAGATACTACTGTATGTATGTATGGAGTGTGAAATACTACTGCGTGAATGTTTGGATTGTGAAATACTACTGTATTTATGTATGTATAGAGTGTGAGATACTACTGTATGTATGTATGGAGTGTGAAATACTACAGTGTGTATGCATGGAGTGTTAAATACTACTGTATGTATATATGGAGTGTGAAATACTACAGTGTGTATGTATGGAGTGTGAAATACTACTGTATGTATGTATGGAGTGTGAAATACTACAGTGTGTATGTATGGAGTGTGAGATATTACTGTATGTATGTATGGAGTGTGAAATACTACTGTATGTATGTATGTAGTGTTTGATACTACTGTATGTATGTATGGAGTGTGAGATACTACAGTGTGTATGTATGGAGTGTGAAATACTACTGTATGTATGTATGTATGTATGTATGGAGTGTGAAATACTACAGTGTGTATGTATGGAGTGTGAAATACTACAGTGTGTATGTATGGAGTGTGAAATACTACTGTATGTATGTATGGAGTGTGAGATACTGCTGTATGTATGTATGGAGTGTGAAATACCACTGTATGTATGTATGTATGTATGGAGTGTGAGATACTACTGTATGTATGTATGGAGTGTGAAATACTACTGTATGCATGTATGGAGTGTGAAATACTACTGTATATATGTATGGAGTGTGAAATGCTACTGTATGTATGGAGTGTTAAATACTACTGTATGCATGTATGGAGTGTGAATTACTACTGTATGTATGTATGTATGGAGTGTGAAATACTACTGTATGTATGTATGTATGTTGGAGTATGAGATACTACTGTATGTATGTATGGAGTGTGAAATGCTACTGTATGTATGTATGGAGTGTGAAATACTACAGTGTGTATGTATGGAGTGTGAAATACTACTGTATGTAATGTATGGAGTGTGAAATGCTACTGTATATATGTATGTATGTATGGAGTGGGAAATACTACAGTGTGTATGTATGGAGTGTGAAATACTACTGTATGTAGTATGTATGTATGGAGTGTGAAATACTACAGTGTTTATGTATGGAGTGTGAAATACTACTGTATGTATGTATGGAGTGTGAGATACTACTGTATGTATGTATGGAGTGTGAAATGCTACAGTGTGTATGTATGGAGTGTGAAATACTACTGTATTTATGTAGGAGTGTGAGATACTACTGTATGTATGTAAGGAGTGTGAATTACTACTGTATGTATGTATGGAGTGTGAAATACTACAGTGTGTATGCATGGAGTGTGAAATACTACTGTATGTTATGCAAGGAGTGTGAAATACTACAGTGTGTATGTATGGAGTGTGAAATACTACTGTATGTATGTATGGAGTGTGAGATACTACTGTATGTATGTATGGAGTGTCAAATACTACTGTACGTATGTATGGAGTGTGACATACTACTGTATGTATGTATGGAGTGTGAAATACTACTGTATGTATGTATGGTGTGTGAGATACTACTGTATGTATGTATGGAGTGCGAGATACTACTGTATGTATGTATGGATTTTGATATACTACTGTATGTATGTATGGAGTGTGAAATACTACAATGTTTATGTATGGAGTGTGAAATACTACTGTATGTATGTATGGAGTGTGAGATACTACTGTATGTATGTATGGAGTGTGAATTGCTACAGTGTGTATGTATGGAGTGTGAAATACTACTGTATTTATGTAGGAGTGTAAGATACTACTGTATGTATGTAAGGAGTGTGAAATGTATGTATGTATGTATGGAGTGTGAAATACTATGTATGTATGTATGTATGTATGTATGTATGTATGTATGTATGTATGTATGTATGTATGTATGTATGTATGTATGTATGTATTTATGTATGTATGTATGTATGTATGTATGTATGTATGTATGTATG
>JABXNX010003656.1:0-24795 GCA_014843695.1 Archivesica marissinica | reverse complement strand
TTGGTCAGGACCACTAGCCTTATGGGGGTTCAGGTTATTGAGAAGTTTCTCTATGCCATTTGAACTTACTGTGATCTCATTCATGTTTGGCGTGGATTGACCATTCAGGTTTCCATTTGTGTCCTGAATTTTCATTTTACAAATGGAGGTAAGTCTTAGTGGGGATTTGGAGCTGAAGACAGACTGAAACTGTTTGTTCAGTGCTGTGGCTTTAGCAGCTTCTTCATGATGAAATTTGTTTTCATGCATTGATTTGGAGTCTTGCTTGGAATGCTTAAGGATGGAATAAAGTTTCTTGGTGTTTGGTCTGTAAGGAAGGGAGGCATCAGCACTGTTTAGATTTAGGATGTTTTCCAGATATTGGTGATAAGCCTCTTTGACCTTTTTCCGCACTAACTGTTTTAGATCTAGGAATTTCTTGCGATTTGAAAGCGTACTTGACATCCTAGTATTTCTAAAGGCCCTATTTCGCCTTCTAATCATTCGCTTAAAACTCTGATTGACCCAGGGTACGTGATCTCTTATCAATGACTGTTTGGATGGAATCCATTTATCTGTAAGGGTGTTTAGAGCATGAGAGAAATTTTCCCATACCTCTTCAGTGTTTAGTGCGGTATATTTACATTCGGTGATCATAACCTGGTGATAGTCACATAATGACTGTCTGCTTTCTTATAGAGTGGAATCCTGCGAAGCTTTTGATAACATATCCTTGCGGATGTGTTGACTTTTATTTCGACTACATTATGATCACTGATGCCAGGTAGAATATTGACCTGATTTACTAAAGTAAATAATGGTGGCCTATACAAATTTCAATAGTGGTGTCTGACCTTAAGGTCGCGTACTTGTAACCATTAACCTGACTTTAAGGTCGCGTACTTGTAACCATTAACCTGACTTTAAGGTCGCGGACTTGTAACCAGTAACCTATCAATAGCATCACTGATGGTCACTAGTTCGAGCCTAGTACAAATATTTAGACATGTAACATCGAATAACAGAATTATTTTTGTATGTAGATGTAGACAGGTAGGGGGGTTATTTATAGGACTAGTTCGAGCCCCGCTCAGGCCGTCTCTATTTATATGAAAACGTTGGTGTTAGTACTATATCAGAAGACAATATACATATACAAGATACATACCATCTTTGCAAATGTGCGTGAGTATTTAAAACTAGAAACGCTGTTTACAACAAACCGCAGTAACATTGAGGGACGGTATAAAACATGCATATTACAAATCGTTGTAATCACATTACACCTGCATTAAACCATCATGTATTTTGAAGAAACTCATAGCTACACCGTGCAATATATAGCCACAATTACAGAATTATACATGGCATATAATAATCATGGTATAATCATTGTGTAATCATTGTGCAATCATTGTGTAATCAGTGTGTAATCATTGTGCAATCATTGTGTAATCATTGTGCAATCATTGTGTAATCAGTGTGTAATCATTGTGCAATCATTGTGTAATCATTGTGTAATCATTGTGCAATCATTGTGTAATCAGTGTACAATCATTGTACAATCATTGTGTAATCATTGTACAATCATAGTACAAGCATTGTGCAATCAGTGTGTACTCATTGTGCAATCACTGTGTAATCATTGTGTAATCAGTGTGTACTCATTGTGTAATCATTGTATTAATTATCATTGTGTAATCATTGTGTAATCAATGTGTAATCATTGTGTAATCAGTGTGTAATCATTGTGTAATCATTGTACACTCATTGTACAATCATTGTGTAATCATTGTGTAATCATTGTGCAATCATTGGTGTAATCATTGTGTAATCATTATTGTGTAATCATTGTGTAATCAATGTACAATCATTGTGTAATCATTGTGTAATCATTGTGTAATCATTGTGTAATCATTGTGCAATCATTGTATAATTGTATGTCATCATGATTCCACGTGTAACCGTTCTGCGTGTATACATGTGTGTGCTGTACTGCATAGCGTGTAGGTACACATGTATACATTGTATAGTGTTGACTCTGTAAATCCTGTAGGTGCGTACGCTCCCCCAATACTTAAACAAGATACACCAATGGTCACCAATACAGTGTTCTCCCAACAAGACATGGTGGTGACCTCAAACCTTATCTGGGTAACACGTATACATAGCCTACATGTATATGCGACATGGTCTGTTTTAGCAGTCTTTTAATTATACCAAGAAGAGGATTAGAGAAAGTGTTACACCGAAATCACCTGTTACCTATCCTGACAGAAGAATCAGAGAACAGCAGCCAGAAGACAGTTCCGATGTCTAAGCCTAGGAACAAGAACACAAATAGAAATAGAGACTGTAGTCGTAGATGTGAATGCAGAGGAGTGCAGTAGTGGACATTTGAGAACAAGTGACATCACAGATCTATGAAGATTCTGACCGTGATGATGATGTAGGATATACATTCCATAGGAGAGGGAGGAGTCAGAACTAGCGCAATATCTATTTAGCCCACACTTGCTGACATGGATTTATCCCACACATGCTGACATGGATTTATCCCACACTTGCTGATATGGATTTAGCCCACACTTGCTGACATGGATTTATCCCACACTTGCTGACATGGATTTATCCCATACTTGCTGACATGGATTTATCCCATACTTGCTGACATGGATTTATCCCACACTTGCTGACATGGATTTATCCCACACTTGCTGACATGGATTTATCCCACACTTGCTGACATGGATTTATCCCACACTTGCTGACATGGATTTATCCCATACTTGCTGACATGGATTTAGCCCACACTTGCTGACATGGATTTATCCCACACTTGCTGACATGGATTTATCCCATACTTGCTGACATGGATTTATCACACACTTGCTGACATGGATTTGTCCCACACTTGCTGAAATGGATTTATCCCACACTTGCTGACATGGATTTAACCCACACTTGCTGACATGGATTTATCCCACACTTGCTGACATGGATTTAGCTTACACTTGCTGACATGGATTTATCCCACACATGCTGACATGGATTTAGCTTTCACTTGCTGACATGGATTTATCCCACACATGCTGACATGGATTTAGCTTACACTTGCTGACATGGATTTATCCCACACATGCTGACATGGATTTATCCCACACTTGCTGACATGGATTTATCCCACACTTGCGGACATGGATTTAGCCCACACTTGCTGACATGGATTTATCCCACACTTGCTGATATGGATTTAGCCCACACCTGCTGACATGGATTTAGCCCACATATGCTGACATGGATTTATCCCACAGTTGCTGACATGGATTTATCCCACACTTGCTGACATGGATTTAGCCCACACTTAATGACATGGATTTAGCCCACACTAGCTGACATGGATTTAGCCCATACTTGCTGACATGGATTTATCCCACACTTGCTGACACGGATTTAGCCCACACTTGCTGACATGGATTTAGCCCACACATGCTGACATGGATTTATCCCACACTTGCTGACATGGATTTATCCCACACTTGCTGACATAGATTTATCCCACACTTGCTGACATGGATTTAGCCCACACTTGCTGACATGGATTTAGCCCACACTTGCTGACATGGATTTAGCCCACACATGCTGACATGGATTTATCCCACACTTGCTGACATGGATTTATCCCACACTTGCTGACATGGATTTAGCCCACACTTGCTGACATGGATTTAGCCCACACTAGCTGACATGGATTTAGCCCATACTTGCTGACATGGATTTAGCCCACACTTGCTGACATGGATTTAGCCCACACTTGCTGACATGGATTTAGCCCACACTTGCTGACATGGATTTATCCCACACTTGCTGACATGGATTTAGCCCACACATGCTGACATGGATTTATCCCACACTTGCTGACATGGATTTATCCCACACTTGCTGACACCGATTTATCCCACACTTGCTGACATGGATTTAGCCCACACTAGCTGACATGGATTTAGCCCACACTTGCTGACATGGATTTAGCCCATACTTGCTGACATGGATTTATCCCACACTTGCTGACATGGATTTAGCCCATACTTGCTGACATGGATTTATCCCATACTTGCTGACATGGATTTAGCCCATACTTGCTGACATGGATTTAGCCCACACTTGCTGACATGGATTTATCCCACACTTGCTGACATGGATATATCCCATACTTGCTGACATGGATTTAGCTCACACTTGTTGACATGGATTTAGCCCACACTTATTGACATTGATTTAGCCCACACATGCTGTCATGGATTTAGCCCACACATGCTTGTCATGAATTTATCCCACACTTGTTGACATGGATTTAGCCCACACTTGTTGACATGGATTTGGCCTAAACATGTTGCCTGACATGGATTTAGCTTACACCTGCTGACATGGAATTATCCCACACTTGCTGACATGGATTTATCCCACACATGGTGACATGGATTTATCCCACACTTGCTGACATGGATTTAGCTTACACTAGCTGACATGGATTTATCCCACACCTGCTGACATGGATTTAGCCCACACTTGCTGACATGGATTTAGCTTACACTAGCTGACATGGATTTATCCCACACTTGCTGACATGGATTTAGCCCACACTTGCTGACACGGATTTATCCCACAATTGCTGACATGGATTTAGCCCACACTTGCTGACATGGATTTATCCCACACTTGCTGACATGGATTTAGCCAACACTTGCTGACATGGATTTAGCCCACACTTGCTGACATGGATTTAGACAATACTTGCTGACATGGATTTAGCCAATACTTGCTAACATGGATTTAGCCCACACTTGCTGACATGGATTTAGCCCACACATGCTGACATGCATTTATCCCACACTTGCTGACATGGATTTATCCCACACTTGCTGACATGGATTTATCCCACACTTGCTGACATGGATTTAGCTCACACTTGTTGACATGGATTTAGCCCACACTTATTGACATGGATTTAGCCCACACATGCTGTCATGGATTTATCCCACACTTGCTGTCATGGATTTAGCCCACACATGCTGTCATGGATTTAGCCCACAGTTGCTGACATGGATTTATCCCACACTTGCTGACATGGATTTAGCTTACAGTTGCTGACATGGATTTAACCCACACTTGTTGACATGGATTTAGCTTACACTTGTTGACATATATTTAGCCCACACTTATTGACATGGATTTAGCCCACACATGCTGTCATGGATTTATCCCACACTTGCTGTCATGGATTTAGCCCACACATGCTGTCATGGATTTAGCCCACAGTTGTTGAGATGGATTTATCCCACACTTGCTGACATGGATTTAGCTTACAGTTGCTGACATGGATTTAGCCCACACTTGCTGACATGGATTTATCCCACACTTACTGACATGGATTTATCCCATACTTGCTGACATGGATTTATCCCACACTTGCTGACATGGATTTATCCCATACTTGCTGACATGGATTTAGCTCACACTTGTTGACATGGAGTTAGCCCACACTTATTGACATGGATTTAGCCCACATATGCTGTCATGGATTTATCCCACTCTTGCTGTCATGGATTTAGCCCACACATGCTGTCATGGATTTAGCCCACACTTGTTGACATGGATTTAGCTTACACTTGATGACATGGATTTAGCCCACACTTGTTGACATGGATTTAGCCAACACATGTTGCCTGACATGGATTTAGCCCCACACTAGCTGACATGGATTTAGCCCACACTTGCTGACATGGATTTATCCCATACTTGCTGACATGGATTTAGCCCACACTTGTTGACATGGATTTATCCCACACTTGCTGACATGGATTTAGCCCACACTTGTTGACATGGATTTAACCCACACTTGTTGACATGGATTTAGCCCACACATGTAGCCTGACATGGAATTAGCCAAACTTGCTGACATGGATTTATCCCACACTAGCTGACATGGATTTAGCCCACACTTGCTGACATTGATTTATCCCATACTTGCTGACATGGATTTATCCCACACTAGCTGACATGGATTTAGCCCACACTTGCTGACATGGATTTAGCCACACCTGCTGACATGGATTTATCCCACACTTGCTGACATGGATTTATCCCACACTTGCTGACATGGATTTATCCCACACTAGCTGACATGGATTTATCCCACACTTGCCTACATGGATTTAGCCCATACTTGCTGACATGGATTTAGCCCATACTTGCTGACATGGATTTATCCCACACTTGCTGACACGGATTTAGCCCACACTTGCTGACATGGATTTATCCCACACTTACTGACATGGATTTATCCCATACTTGCTGACATGGATTTATCCCACACTTACTGACATGGATTTATCCCACACTTGCTGACATGGATTTATCCCACACTTACTGACATGGATTTAGCCCACACATGCTGTCATGGATTTAGCCCACACTTGTTGACATGGATTTAGCTTACACTTGATGACATGGATTTAGCCCACACTTGTTGACATGGATTTAGCCAACACATGTTGCCTGACATGGATTTAGCCCACACTAGCTGACATGGATTTAGCCCACACTTGCTGAAATGGATTTATCCCACACTTGCTGACATGGATTTAGCCCACACTTGTTGACATGGATTTATCCCACACTTGCTGACATGGATTTAGCCCACACTTGTTGACATGGATTTATCCCACACATGTAGCCTGACATGGAATTAGCCCACACTTGCTGACATGGATTTATCCCACACTAGCTGACATGGATTTAGCCCACACTTGCTGACATGGATTTAGCCCACACCTGCTGACATGGATTTATCCCACACTTGCTGACATGGATTTATTCCACACTTGCTGACATGGATTTATCCCACACTAGCTGACATGGATTTATCCCACACTTGCCTACATGGATTTAGCCCATACTTGCTGACATGGATTTAGCCCATACTTGCTGACATGGATTTATCCCACACTTGCTGACACGGATTTAGCCCACACTTGCTGACATGGATTTTCCCCATACTTGCTGACATGGATTTAGCCCACACTTGGTGACATGGATTTAGCACACACTTGCTGACATGGATTTATCCCATACTTGCTGACATGGATTTATCCCATACTTGCTGACATGGATTTAGCTCACACTTGTTGACATGGATTTAGCCCACACTTATTGACATGGATTTAGCCCACACATGCTGTCATGGATTTATCCCACACTTACTGACATGGATTTATCCCATACTTGCTGACATGGATTTAGCTCACACTTGTTGACATGGATTTAGCCCACACTTATTGACATGGATTTAGCCCACACATGCTGTCATGGATTTATCCCACACTTACTGACATGGATTTATCCCATACTTGCTGACATGGATTTAGCTCACACTTGTTGACATGGATTTAGCCCACACTTATTGACATGGATTTAGCCCACACATGCTGTCATGGATTTATCCCACACTTACTGACATGGATTTATCCCATACTTGCTGACATGGATTTAGCTCACACTTGTTGACATGGATTTAGCCCACACTTATTGACATGGATTTAGCCCACACATGCTGTCATGGATTTATCCCACACTTACTGACATGGATTTATCCCATACTTGCTGACATGGATTTAGCCCACACTTGTTGACATGGATTTAGCCCACACTTGTTGACATGGATTTAGCCCACACTTGCTGACATGGATTTAGCCCACACTTGCTGACATGGATTTAGCCCACACTTGCTGACATGGATTTATCCCACACTTACTGACATGGATTTATCCCACACTTGCTGACATGGATTTAGCCCACACTTGTTGACATGGATTTATCTTACACTTGCTGACATGGATTTAGCCCACACTTGCTGACATGGATTTATCCCACACTTGCTGACATGGATTTAGCTCACACTTGTTGACATGGATTTAGCCCACACTTATTGACATGGATTTAGCCCACATATGCTGTCATGGATTTATCCCACACTTGCTGTCATGGATTTAGCCCACACATGCTGTCATGGATTTAGCCCACAGTTGTTGACATGGATTTATTTGTGTGGTTTGCTTACACTTGCTGACATGGATTTAGTCCACACTTGTTGACATGGATTTAGCCCACACTTGTTGACATGGATTTAGCCCACACTTGTTGACATGGATTTAGCCCACACATGTTGCCTGACATGGATTTAGCTTACACTTGCTGACATGGATTTATCCCACACTTGCTGACATGGATTTATCTCATACTTGCTGACATGGATTTATCCGAAAATTGATGACATGGATTTATCCCACACTTGCTGACATGGATTTAGCTTACACTAGCTGACATGGATTTATCCCACACTTGCTGACATGGATTTATCCCAAACTTGCTGACATGGATTTAGCTTACACTTGCTGACATGGATTTAGCCCATACTTGCTGACATGGATTTATCCCACACTTGCTGACATGGATTTAGCCCACACTTGCTGACATGGATTTAGCCCACACTTGTTGACATGGATTTATCCCACACTTGCTGACATGGATTTATCCCACACTTGCTGACATGGATTTATCCCACACTTGCTGACATGGATTTATCCCACACTTGCTGACATGGATTTAGCCCATACTTGCTGACATGGATTTAGCCCATACTTGCTGACATGGATTTATCCCACACTTGCTGACATGGATTTATCCCACACTTGCTGACATGGATTTAGCCCACACTTGCTGACATGGATTTATCCCACACTTGCTGACATGGATTTAGCCCACACTTGCTGACATGGATTTAGCCCACACTTGTTGACATGGATTTATCCCATACTTGCTGACATGGATTTATCCCATACTTGCTGACATGGATTTATCCCACACTTGCTGACATGGATATAACCCACACTTGCTGACATGGATGTATCCCATACTTGCTGACATGGGTTTAGCTCACACTTGTTGACATGGATTTAGCCCACACTTATTGACATGGAGTTAGTCCACACATGCTGTCATGGATTTATCCCACACTTGATGTCATGGATTTAGCCCACACATGCTGTCATGGATTTAGCCCACACTTGTTGACATGGATTTATCCCACACTTGCTGACATGGATTTAGCCAATACTAGCTGACATGGATTTAGCCCACACTTGTTGAGATGGATTTAGCCCACACTTGTTGACATGGATTTAGCCCATACTTGTTGACATGGATTTAGCCCACACTTATTGACATGGATTTAGCCCACACATGCTGTCATGGATTTATCCCACACTTGCTGTCATGGATTTAGCCCACACATGCTGTCATGGATTTAGCCCACACTTGTTGACATGGATTTAGCCCACACTTGTTGACATGGATTTAGCTTACACTTGCTGACATGGATTTAGCCACACTTGCTGACATGGATTTAGCCAACACTAGCTGACATGGATTTAGACCACAATTGTTGACATGGATTTAGCCCACACTTGTTGACATGGATTTAGCCCACACTTGTTGACATGGATTTGGCCCACACATGTTGCCTGACATGGATTTAGCTTACACTTGCTGAGATGGATTTATCCCACACTTGCTGACATGGATTTAGCTTACACTAGGCGACATGGATTTATCCCACACTTGCTGACAAGGATTTAGCCCACACTTGCTGACATGGATTTAGCTTACACTAGCTGACATGGATTTATCCCACACTTGCTGACATGGATTTAGCCCACACTTGTTGACATGGATTTAGCCCACACTTTTTGACATGGATTAAGCCAACACTTGTTGACATGGATTTAGCCAACACATGTTGCCTGACATGGATTTAGCCCACACTTGTTGACATTGATTTAACCCACACTTGCTGACATGGATTTATCCCACACTTGCTGACATGGATATAACCCACACTTGCAGACATGGATTTATCCCATACTTGCTGACATGGATTTAGCTCACACTTGTTGACATGGATTTAGCCCACACTTATTGACATGGAGTTAGTCCACACATGCTGTCATGGATTTATCCCACACTTGATGTCATGGATTTAGCCCACACATGCTGTCATGGATTTAGCCCACACTTGTTGACATGGATTTATCCCACACTTGCTGACATGGATTTAGCTTACACTTGCTAACATGGATTTAGCCCACACTTGTTGACATGGATTTAGCTTACACTTGCTGACATGGATATAGCCCACACTTATTGACATGGATTTAGCTTACACTTGTTGACATGGATTCAGCCCACACTTGTTGACATGGATTTAGCCCATACTTGTTGACATGGATTTAGCCCACACTTATTGACATGGATTTAGCCCACACATGCTGTCATGGATTTATCCCACACATGCTGTCATGGATTTAGCCCACACTTGTTGACATGGATTTAGCCCACACTTGTTGACATGGATTTAGCTTACACTTGCTGACATGGATTTAGCCCACACTTGCTGACATGGATTTATCCCACACTTGCTGACATGGATTTAGCCCACACTTGCTGACATGGATTTATCCCACACTTGCTGACATGGATTTAGCCCACACTTGCTGACATGGATTTATCCCATACTTGCTGACATGGATTTATCCCACACTTGCTGACATGGATTTAGCTCACACTTACTGACATGGATTTAGCCCACACTTGCTGACATGGATTTATCCCACACTTGCTGACATGGATATATCCCATACTTGCTGACATGGATTTATCTCACACTTGTTGACATGGATTTAGCCCACACTTATTGACATGGATTTAGCCCACACCTGCTGTCATGGATTTATCCCACACTTGCTGACATGGATTTAGCCCACATATGTTGACATGGATTTAGTTTACACTTGCTGACATGGATTTAGCCCACACTTGTTAACATGGATTTAGCCAACACATGTTGCCTGACATGGATTTAGCCCACACTTGCTGACATGGATTTAGCCCACACTTTCTGACATGGATTTATCCCACACTTGCTGACATGGATTTAGCCCACACTTGTTGACATGGATTTATCCCACACTTGCTGACATGGATTTAGCCCAAACTTGTTGACATGGATTTAACCCACACTTGTTGACATGGATTTAGCCCACACATGTTGCCTGACATGGAATTAGCCCACACTTGCTGACATGGATTTATCCCACACTAGCTGACATGGATTTAGCCCACACTTGCTGACATGGATTTATCCCATACTTGCTGACATGGATTTATCCCACACTAGCTGACATGGATTTAGCCCACACTTGCTGACATGGATTTATCCCACACTTGCTGACATGGATTTAGCCCACACTTGCTGACATGGATTTATCCCACACTTGCTGACATGGATTTAGCTCACACTTGCTGACATGGATTTAGCCCACACTTGCTGACATGGATTTAGCCCACACTTATTGACATGGATTTAGCTTACACTTGCTGACATGGATTTAGCCCACACTTGCTGACATGGATTTAGCCCACACTTGTTGACATGGATTTAGCCCACACTTTTTGACATGGATTAAGCCAACACTTGTTGACATGGATTTAGCCAACACATGTTGCCTGACATGGATTTAGCCCACACTTGTTGACATTGATTTAACCCACACTTGCTGACATGGATTTATCCCACACTTGCTGACATGGATATAACCCACACTTGCTGACATGGATTTATCCCATACTTGCTGACATGGATTTAGCTCACACTTGTTGACATGGATTTAGCCCACACTTATTGACATGGAGTTAGTCCACACATGCTGTCATGGATTTATCCCACACTTGATGTCATGGATTTAGCCCACACATGCTGTCATGGATTTAGCCCACACTTGTTGACATGGATTTATCCCACACTTGCTGACATGGATTTAGCTTACACTTGCTAACATGGATTTAGCCCACACTTGTTGACATGGATTTAGCTTACACTTGCTGACATGGATATAGCCCACACTTATTGACATGGATTTAGCTTACACTTGTTGACATGGATTCAGCCCACACTTGTTGACATGGATTTAGCCCATACTTGTTGACATGGATTTAGCCCACACTTATTGACATGGATTTAGCCCACACATGCTGTCATGGATTTATCCCACACATGCTGTCATGGATTTAGCCCACACTTGTTGACATGGATTTAGCCCACACTTGTTGACATGGATTTAGCTTACACTTGCTGACATGGATTTAGCCCACACTTGCTGACATGGATTTATCCCACACTTGCTGACATGGATTTAGCCCACACTTGCTGACATGGATTTATCCCACACTAGCTGACATGGATTTAGCCCATACTTGCTGACATGGATTTATCCCATACTTGCTGACATGGATTTATCCCACACTAGCTGACATGGATTTAGCTCACACTTGCTGACATGGATTTAGCCCACACTTGCTGACATGGATTTATCCCACACTTGCTGACATGGATTTATCTCACACTTGTTGACATGGATTTAGCCCACACTTATTGACATGGATTTAGCCCACACCTGCTGTCATGGATTTATCCCACACTTGCTGACATGGATTTAGCCCACATCTGTTGACATGGATTTAGTTTACACTTGCTGACATGGATTTAGCCCACACTTGTTAACATGGATTTAGCCAACACATGTTGCCTGACATGGATTTAGCCCACACTTGCTGACATGGATTTAGCCCACACTTTCTGACATGGATTTATCGCACACTTGCTGACATGGATTTAGCCCACACTTGTTGACATGGATTTATCCCACACTTGCTGACATGGATTTAGCCCAAACTTGTTGACGTGGATTTAACCCACACTTGTTGACATGGATTTAGCCCACACATGTTGCCTGACATGGAATTAGCCCACACTTGCTGACATGGATTTATCCCACACTAGCTGACATGGATTTAGCCCACACTTGCTGACATGGATTTATCCCATACTTGCTGACATGGATTTATCCCACACTAGCTGACATGGATTTAGCCCACACTTGCTGACATGGATTTAGCCCACACTTGCTGACATGGATTTATCCCACACTTGCTGACATGGATTTAGCCCACACTTGCTGACATGGATTTATCCCACACTTGCTGACATGGATTTAGCTCACACTTGCTGACATGGATTTAGCCCACACTTGCTGACATGGATTTAGCCCACACTTATTGACATGGATTTAGCTTACACTTGCTGACATGGATTTAGCCCACACTTGCTGACATGGATTTAGCCAACACTAGCTGACATGGATTTAGCCCACACTTGTTGACATGGATTTAGCCCATACTTGTTGACATGGATTTAGCCCACACTTATTGACATGGATTTAGCCCACACATGCTGTTATGGATTTATCCCACACTTGCTGTCATGGATTTAGCCCACACATGCTGTCATGGATTTAGCCCACACTTGTTGACATGGATTTAGCCCACACTTGTTGACATGGATTTAGCTTACACTTGCTGACATGGATTTAGCCCACACTTGCTGACACGGATTTATCCCACACTTGCTGAAATGGATTTAGCCCACACTTGCTGACATGGATTTATCCCACACTTGCTGACATGGATTTAGCCAACACTTGCTGACATGGATTTATCCCACACTTGCTGACATGGATTTAGCCCACACTTGCTGACATGGATTTATCCCACACTTGCTGACATGGATTTAGCCCACACTTGCTGACATGGATTTAGCCCACACTTGTTGACATGGATTTAGCCAACACATGTTGCCTGACATGGATTTAGCCCACACTTGCTGACATGGATTTAGCCCACACTTGCTGACATGGATTTAGCCCACACATGTTGCCTGATATGGATTTAGCCCACACATGTTGCTGACATGGATTTAGCCCACACTTGCTGACATGGATTTATCCCACACTAGCTGACATGGATTTAGCCCACACTTGCTGACATGGATTTATCCCATACTTGCTGACATGGATTTATCCCACACTAGCTGACATGGATTTAGCCCACACTTGCTGACATGGATTTAGCCCACACTTGCTGACATGGATTTATCCCACACTTGCTGACATGGATTTAGCCCACACTTGCTGACATGGATTTAGCCCACACTTGCTGACATGGATTTAGCCCACACTTGCTGACATGGATTTAGCCCACACTTGCTGACATGGATTTAGCCCACACTTATTGACATGGATTTAGCTTACACTTGCTGACATGGATTTAGCCCACACTTGCTGACATGGATTTAGCCAACACTAGCTGACATGGATTTAGCCCACACTTGTTGACATGGATTTAGCCCATACTTGTTGACATGGATTTAGCCCACACTTATTGACATGGATTTAGCCCACACATGCTGTTATGGATTTATCCCACACTTGCTGTCATAGATTTAGCCCACACATGCTGTCATGGATTTAGCCCACACTTGTTGACATGGATTTAGCCCACACTTGTTGACATGGATTTAGCTTACACTTGCTGACATGGATTTAGCCCACACTTGCTGACACGGATTTATCCCACACTTGCTGAAATGGATTTAGCCCACACTTGCTGACATGGATTTATCCCACACTTGCTGACATGGATTTAGCCAACACTTGCTGACATGGATTTATCCCACACTTGCTGACATCGATTTAGCCCACACTTGCTGACATGGATTTATCCCACACTTGCTGACATGGATTTAGCCCACACTTGCTGACATAGATTTAGCCCACACTTGTTGACATGGATTTAGCCAACACATGTTGCCTGACATGGATTTAGCCCACACTTGCTGACATGGATTTAGCCCACACTTGCTGACATGGATTTAGCCCACACATGTTGCCTGACATGGATTTAGCCCACACTTGCTGACATGGATTTATCCCACACTAGCTGACATGGATTTAGCCCACACTTGCTGACATGGATTTATCCCATACTTGCTGACATGGATATATCCCACACTAGCTGACATGGATTTAGCCCACACTTGCTGACATGGATTTAGCCCACACTTGCTGACATGGATTTATCCCACACTTGCTGACATGGATTTAGCCCACACTTGCTGACATGGATTTATCCCACACTTGCTGACATGGATTTAGCTCACACTTGCTGACATGGATTTAGCCCACACTTGCTGACATGGATTTAGCCCACACTTATTGACATGGATTTAGCTTACACTTGCTGACATGGATTTAGCCCACACTTGCTGACATGGATTTAGCCAACACTAGCTGACATGGATTTAGCCCACACTTGTTGACATGGATTTAGCCCATACTTGTTGACATGGATTTAGCCCACACTTATTGACATGGATTTAGCCCACACATGCTGTTATGGATTTATCCCACACTTGCTGTCATGGATTTAGCCCACACATGCTGTCATGGATTTAGCCCACACTTGTTGACATGGATTTAGCTTACACTTGCTGACATGGATTTAGCCCACACTTGCTGACACGGATTTATCCCACACTTGCTGAAATGGATTTAGCCCACACTTGCTGACATGGATTTATCCCACACTTGCTGACATGGATTTAGCCAACACTTGCTGACATGGATTTATCCCACACTTGCTGACATGGATTTAGCCCACACTTGCTGACATGGATTTATCCCACACTTGCTGACATGGATTTAGCCCACACTTGCTGACATGGATTTAGCCCACACTTGTTGACATGGATTTAGCCAACACATGTTGCCTGACATGGATTTAGCCCACACTTGCTGACATGGATTTAGCCCACACTTGCTGACATGGATTTATCCCACACTTGCTGACATGGATTTAGCCCACACTTGTTGACATGGATTTATCCCACACTTGCTGACATGGATTTAGCCCACACTTGTTGACATGGATTTAGCCCACACATGTTGCCTGACATGAAATTAGCCCACACTTGCTGACATGGATTTATCCCACACTAGCTGACATGGATTTAGCCCATACTTGCTGACATGGATTTATTCCATACTTGCTGACATGGATTTATCCCACACTAGCTGCCATGGATTTAGCTCACACTTACTGACATGGATTTAGCCCACACTTGCTGACATGGATTTATCCCACACTTGCTGACATGGATATATCCCATACTTGCTGACATGGATTTAGCTCACACTTGTTGACATGGATTTAGCCCACACTTATTGACATGGATTTAGCCCACACATGCTGTCATGGATTTATCCCACACTGGCTGACATGGATTTAGCCCACATTTGTTGACATGGATTTAGATTACACTTGCTGACATGGATTTAGTCCACACTCGTTAACATGGATTTAGCCAACACATGTTGCCTGACATGGATTTAGTCCACACTTGCTGACATGGATTTAGTCCACACTTGCTGACATGGATTTATCCCACACTTGCTGACCTGGATTTAGCCCACACTTGTTGACATGGATTTATCCCACACTTGCTGACATGGATTTAGCCCAAATTTGTTGACATGGATTTAGCCCACACATGTTGCCTGACATGGAATTAGACCACACTTGCTGACATGGATTCATCCCACACTAGCTGACATGGATTTATCCCACACTAGCTGAAATGGATTTAGCCCACACTTGCTGACATGGATTTATCCCATACTTGCTGACATGGATATATCCCACACTAGCTGACATGGATTTAGCCCACACTTGCTGACATGGATTTAGCCCACACTTGCTGACATGGATTTATCCCACACTTGCTGACATGGATTTAGCCCACACTTGCTGACATGGATTTATCCCACACTTGCTGACATGGATTTAGCTCACACTTGCTGACATGGATTTATCCCACACTTGCTGACATGGATTTAGCCCACACTTGCTGACATGGATTTAGCCCACACTTGCTGACATGGATTTAGCCCACACTTGCTGACATGGATTTAGCCCACACTTGCTGACATGGATTTAGCCCACACTTGCTGACATGGATTTAGCCCACACTTGCTGACATGGATTTAGCCCACACTTGCTGACATGGATTTAGCCCACACTTGTTGACATGGATTTAGCCCACACATGTTGCTGACATGGATTTAGCCCACACTTGCTGACATGGATTTAGCCCACACTTGCTGACATGGATTTAGCCCACACTGTTGCTGACATGGATTTAGCCCACACTTGCTGACATGGATTTATCCCACACTTGCTGACATGGATTTAGCCCACACTTGCTGACATGGATTTATCCCACACTTGCTGACATGGATTTAGCCCACACTTGCTGACATGGATTTAGCCCACACTTGCTGACATGGATTTAGCCCACACTTGCTGACATGGATTTATCCCACACTTGCTGACATGGATTTAGCCCACACTTGCTGACATGGATTTATCCCACACTTGCTGACATGGATTTAGCTCACACTTGCTGACATGGATTTAGCCCACACTTGCTGACATGGATTTAGCCCACACATGCTGACATGGATTTATCCCACACTTGCTGACATGGATTTAGCCCACACTTGTTGACATGGATTTAGCTTACACTTGCTGACATGGATTTAGCCCACACTTGCTGACATGGATTTAGCCAACACTAGCTGACATGGATTTAGCCCACACTTGTTGACATGGATTTAGCTCACACTTGTTGACATGGATTTAGCCAATACTTGTTGACATGGATTTAGCCCACACTTATTGACATGGATTTAGCCCACACATGCTGTCATGGATTTATCCCACACTTGCTGTCATGGATTTAGCCCACACATGCTGTCATGGATTTAGCCCACACTTGTTGACATGGATTTAGCCCACACTTGTTGACATGGATTTAGCTTACACTTGTTGACATGGATTTAGCCCACACTTGCTGACATGGATTTAGCCCACACTAGCTGACATGGATTTAGCCCACACTTGTTGACATGGATTTAGCCCACACTTGTTGACATGGATTTAGCCCACACTTGTTGACATGGATTTGGCCCACACATGTTGCCTGACATGGATTTAGCTTACACTTGCTGACATGGATTTATCCCACACTTGATGACATGGATTTATCCCACACTTGCTGACATGGATTTAGCTTACACTAGCCGACATGGATTTATCCCACACTTGCTGACATGGATTTAGCCCACACTTGCTGACATGGATTTAGCTTACACTAGCTGACATGGATTTATCCCACACTTGCTGACATGGATTTAGCCCACACTTGCTGACATGGATTTATCCCACACTTGCTGACATGGATTTAGCCCACACTTGCTGACATGGATTTATCCCACACTTGCTGACATGGATTTAGCCCACACTTGCTGACATGGATTTATCCCACACTTGCTGACATGGATTTATCCCACACTTGCTGACATGGATTTAGCCCACACTTGTTGACATGGATTTAGCCCACACTTGCTGACATGGATTTAGCCCACACTTGCTGACATGGATTTATCCCACACTTGCTGACATGGATTTATCCCATACTTGCTGACATGGATTTAGCCCACACTTGTTGACATGGATTTAGCCCACACTTGCTGACATGGATTTAGCCCACACTTGCTGACATGGATTTATCCCACACTTGCTGACATGGATTTATCCCACACTTGCTGACATGGATTTAGCTCACACTTGTTGACATGGATTTAGCCCACACTTGTTGACATGGATTTAGCCCACACTTGCTGTCATGGATTTATCCCACACTTGCTGACATGGATTTCCCACACTTGTTGACATGGATTTAGCCTACATTGCTGACATGGATTTACCCACACTTGTTGACATGGATTTAGCTTACACTTGTTGACATATATTTAGCCCACACTTATTGACATGGATTTAGCCCACACATGCTGTCATGGATTTATCCCACACTTGCTGTCATGGATTTAGCCCACACTGCTGTCATGGATTTAGCCCACGTGTTGAGATGGATTTATCCCACACTTGCGGACATGGATTTAGCTTACAGTTGCTGACATGGATTTAGCCCACACTTGCTGACATGGATTTATCCCACACTTACTGACATGGATTTATCCCATATTTGCTGACATGGATTTATCCCATACTTGCTGACATGGATTTATCCCACACTTGCTGACATGGATTTATCCCATACTTGCTGACATGGATTTAGCTCACACTTGTTGACATGGAGTTAGCCCACACTTATTGACATGGATTTAGCCCACATATGCTGTCATGGATTTATCCCACACTTGCTGTCATGGATTTAGCCCACACATGCTGTCATGGATTTAGCCCACACTTGTTGACATGGATTTAGCTTACACTTGCTGACATGGATTTAGCCCACACTTGTTGACATGGATTTAGCCAACACATGTTGCCTGACATGGATTTAGCCCACACTAGCTGACATGGATTTAGCCCACACTTGCTGACATGGATTTATCCCACACTTGCTGACATGGATTTAGCCCACACTTGTTGACATGGATTTATCCCACACTTGCTGACATGGATTTAGCCCACACTTGTTGACATGGATTTAACCCACACTTGTTGACATGGATTTAGCCCACACATGTAGCCTGACATGGAATTAGCCCACACTTGCTGACATGGATTTATCCCACACTAGCTGACATGGATTTAGCCCACACTTGCTGACATGGATTTATCCCATACTTGCTGACATGGATTTATCCCACACTAGCTGACATGGATTTAGCCCACACTTGCTGACATGGATTTAGCCCACACCTGCTGACATGGATTTATCCCACACTTGCTGACATGGATTTATCCCACACTTGCTGACATGGATTTATCCCACACTAGCTGACATGGATTTATCCCACATTTGCCTACATGGATTTAGCCCATACCTGCTGACATGGATTTAGCCCATACTTGCTGACATGGATTTATCCCACACTTGCTGACATGGATTTATCCCACACTTACTGACATGGATTTATCCCATACTTGCTGACATGGATTTTTCCCATACTTGCTGACATGGATTTAGCCCACACTTGCTGACATGGATTTAACCCACACTTGCTGACATGGATTTATCCCATACTTGCTGACATGGATTTATCCCATACTTGCTGACATGGATTTATCCCACACTTGCTGACATGGATATAACCCACACTTGCTGACATGGATGTATCCCATACTTGCTGACATGGGTTTAGCTCACACTTGTTGACATGGATTTAGCCCACACTTATTGACATGGAGTTAGTCCACACATGCTGTCATGGATTTATCCCACACTTGATGTCATGGATTTAGCCCACACATGCTGTCATGGATTTAGCCCACACTTGTTGACATGGATTTATCCCACACTTGCTGACATGGATTTAGCCAATACTAGCTGACATGGATTTAGCCCACACTTGTTGAGATGGATTTAGCCCACACTTGTTGACATGGATTTAGCCCATACTTGTTGACATGGATTTAGCCCACACTTATTGACATGGATTTAGCCCACACATGCTGTCATGGATTTATCCCACACTTGCTGTCATGGATTTAGCCCACACATGCTGTCATGGATTTAGCCCACACTTGTTGACATGGATTTAGCCCACACTTGTTGACATGGATTTAGCTTACACTTGCTGACATGGATTTAGCCACACTTGCTGACATGGATTTAGCCAACACTAGCTGACATGGATTTAGCCCACAATTGTTGACATGGATTTAGCCCACACTTGTTGACATGGATTTAGCCCACACTTGTTGACATGGATTTAGCCCACACATGTTGCCTGACATGGATTTAGCTTACACTTGCTGACATGGATTTATCCCACACTTGCTGACATGGATTTAGCTTACACTAGGCGACATGGATTTATCCCACACTTGCTGACATGGATTTAGCCCACACTTGCTGACATGGATTTAGCTTACACTAGCTGACATGGATTTATCCCACACTTGCTGACATGGATTTAGCCCACACTTGTTGACATGGATTTAGCCCACACTTGTTGACATGGATTTAGCCAACACTTGTTGACATGGATTTAGCCAACACATGTTGCCTGACATGGATTTAGCCCACACTTGTTGACATTGATTTAACCCACACTTGCTGACATGGATTTATCCCACACTTGCTGACATGGATTTAACCCACACTTGCTGACATGGATTTATCCCATACTTGCTGACATGGATTTAGCTCACACTTGTTGACATGGATTTAGCCCACACTTATTGACATGGAGTTAGTCCACACATGCTGTCATGGATTTATCCCACACTTGATGTCATGGATTTAGCCCACACATGCTGTCATGGATTTAGCCCACACTTGTTGACATGGATTTATCCCACACTTGCTGACATGGATTTAGCTTACACTTGCTGACATGGATTTAGCCCACACTTGTTGACATGGATTTAGCTTACACTTGCTGACATGGATATAGCCCACACTTATTGACATGGATTTAGCTTACACTTGTTGACATGGATTCAGCCCACACTTGTTGACATGGATTTAGCCCATACTTGTTGACATGGATTTAGCCCACACTTATTGACATGGATTTAGCCCACACATGCTGTCATGGATTTATCCCACACATGCTGTCATGGATTTAGCCCACACTTGTTGACATGGATTTAGCCCACACTTGTTGACATGGATTTAGCTTACACTTGCTGACATGGATTTAGCCCACACTTGCTGACACGGATTTATCCCACACTTGCTGACATGGATTTAGCCCACACTTGCTGACATGGATTTATCCCACACTAGCTGACATGGATTTAGCCCATACTTGCTGACATGGATTTATCCCATACTTGCTGACATGGATTTATCCCACACTTGCTGACATGGATTTAGCTCACACTTACTGACATGGATTTAGCCCACACTTGCTGACATGGATTTATCCCACACTTGCTGACATGGATATATCCCATACTTGCTGACATGGATTTATCTCACACTTGTTGACATGGATTTAGCCCACACTTATTGACATGGATTTAGCCCACACCTGCTGTCATGGATTTATCCCACACTTGCTGACATGGATTTAGCCCACATATGTTGACATGGATTTAGTTTACACTTGCTGACATGGATTTAGCCCACACTTGTTAACATGGATTTAGCCAACACATGTTGCCTGACATGGATTTAGCCCACACTTGCTGACATGGATTTAGCCCACACTTTCTGACATGGATTTATCGCACACTTGCTGACATGGATTTAGCCCACACTTGTTGACATGGATTTATCCCACACTTGCTGACATGGATTTAGCCCAAACTTGTTGACATGGATTTAACCCACACTTGTTGACATGGATTTAGCCCACACATGTTGCCTGACATGGAATTAGCCCACACTTGCTGACATGGATTTATCCCACACTAGCTGACATGGATTTAGCCCACACTTGCTGACATGGATTTATCCCATACTTGCTGACATGGATTTATCCCACACTAGCTGACATGGATTTAGCCCACACTTGCTGACATGGATTTAGCCCACACTTGCTGACATGGATTTAGCCCACACTTGCTGACATGGATTTATCCCACACTTGCTGACATGGATTTAGCTCACACTTGCTGACATGGATTTAGCCCACACTTGTTGACATGGATTTAGCCCACACTTGTGACATGGATTTAGCCACACTTGCTGACATGGATTTAGCCCACACTTGCTGACATGGATTTAGCCCACACTTGCTGACATGGATTTAGCCCAACTTGTGACATGGATTTAGCCCACACTTGTGACATGGATTTAGCCCACACTTGCTGACATGGATTTAGCCCACACTTGCTGACATGGATTTAGCCCACACTTGCTGACATGGATTTATCCCACACTTGCTGACATGGATTTAGCCTACACTTGTTGACATGGATTTATCCCACACTTGCTGACATGGATTTAGCTCACACTTGTTGACATGGATTTAACCCACACTTGTTGACATTGATTTAGTCCACACATGTTGCCTGACATGGAATTAGCCCACATATGCTGTCATGGATTTATCCCACACTTGCTGTCATGGATTTAGCCCACATATGCTGTCATGGATTTTGCCCACACTTGTTGACATGGATTTATCCCACACTTGCTGACATGGATTTAGCTTACACTTGCTGACATGGATTTAGCCCACACTTGTTGACATGGATTTAGTTTACACCTGATGAAATGGATTTACCCCACACTTGTTGACATGGATTTAGCCAACACATGTTGCCTGACATGGATTTAGCCCACACTTGCTGACATGGATTTAGCCCACACTTGCTGACATGGAATTATCCCACACTTGCTGACATGGATTTAGCCCACACTTGCTGACATGGATTTATCCCACACTTGTTGACATGGATTTAGCCCAACTTGTTGACATGGATTTAGCCCACACTTGCTGACATGGATTTAGCCCACACTTGCTGACATGGATTTATCCCACACTTGCTGACATGGATTTATCCCACACTTGCTCACACTTGCTGACATGGATTTATCCCACACGTGCTGACATGGATATATCCCATACTTGCTGACATTGATTTAGCTCACACTTGTTGACATGGATTTAGCCCACACTTGTTGACATGGATTTAGCTTACACTTGCTGACATGGATTTAGCCCACACTTGCTGACATGGATTTAGCCAACACTAGCTGACATGGATTTAGCCCACACTTGTTGACATGGATTTAGCCCACACTTGTTGACATGGATTTAGCCCACACTTGCTGACATGGATTTATCCCACACTTGTTGACATGGATTTAGCCCACACTTGTTGACATGGATTTAGCCCACACTTGTTGACATGGATTTAGCCCACACATGTTGCCTGACATGGATTTAGCTTACACTTGCTGACATGGATTTATCCCACACTTGCTGACATGGATATATCTCATACTTGCTGACATGGATTTATCCGACAATTGATGACATGGATTTATCCCACACTTGCTGACATGGATTTAGCTTAAACTAGCTGACATGGATTTATCCCACACTTGCTGACATGGATTTAGCCCACACTTGCTGACATGGATTTAGCTTACACTAGCTGACATGGATTTATCCCACACTTGCTGACATGGATTTAGCCCACACTTGCTGACATGGATTTATCCCACACTTGCTGATATGGATTTAGCCCACACTTGCTGACATGGATTTATCCCACACTTGCTGACATGGATTTAGCCCACACTTGCTGACATGGATTTATCCCACACTTGCTGACATGGATTTAGCCCACACTTGCTGACATGGATTTAGCCCACACTTGCTGACATGGATTTAGCCCACACTTGCTGACATGGATTTAGCCCACACTTGCTGACATGGATTTAGCCCACACTTGCTGACATGGATTTAGCCCACACTTGCTGACATGGATTTAGCCCACACTTGCTGACATGGATTTATCCCACACTTGCTGACATGGATTTAGCCCACACTTGCTGACATGGATTTATCCCAGATTGGATTTAGCTCACACTTGCTGACATGGATTTAGCCCACACTTGCTGACATGGATTTATCCCACACTTGCTGACATGGATTTAGCCCACACTTGTTGACATGGATTTAGCCCACACATGTTGCCTGACATGGATTTAGCCCACACTTGCTGACATGGATTTATCCCACACTTGCTGACATGGATTTAGCCCACACTTGCTGACATGGATTTAGCCCACACTTGCTGACATGGATTTAT
>JABXNX010003655.1:0-142480 GCA_014843695.1 Archivesica marissinica | reverse complement strand
CCTTGGCATACACTGTAATATACTGTGTCCCGGCCTTGGCATACACTGTTATATACTGTGTCCCGGCCTTGGCATACACTGTAATATACTGTGTCCCGGCCTTGACATACACTGTAATATACTGTGTCCCGGCCTTGGCATACACTGTTATATACTGTGTCCCGGCCTTGGCATACACTGTAATATACTGTGTCCCGGCCTTGGCATACACTGTTATATACTGTGTCCCGGCCTTGGCATACACTGTAATATACTGTGTCCCGGCCTTGGCATACACTGTTATATACTGTGTCCCGGCCTTGGCATACACTGTAATATACTGTGTCCCGGCCTTGGCATACACTGTTATATACTGTGTCCCGGCCTTGGCATACACTGTTATATACTGTGTCCCGGCCTTGGCATACACTGTAATATACTGTGTCCCGGCCTTGGCATACACTGTAATATACTGTGTCCCGGCCTTGGCATACACTGTTATATACTGTGTCCCGGCCTTGGCATACACTGTTATATACTGTGTCCCGGCCTTGGCATACACTGTAATATACTGTGTCCCGGCCTTGGCATACACTGTTATATACTGTGTCCCGGCCTTGGCATACACTGTTATATACTGTGTCCCGGCCTTGGCATACACTGTTATATACTGTGTCCCGGCCTTGGCATACACTGTAATATACTGTGTCCCGGCCTTGGCATACACTGTAATATACTGTGTCCCGGCCTTGGCATACACTGTTATATACTGTGTCCCGGCCTTGGCATACACTGTTATATACTGTGTCCCGGCCTTGGCATACACTGTTATATACTGTGTCCCGGCCTTGCATACCTTGGCATACACTGTAATATACTGTGTCCCGGCCTTGGCATACACTGTAATATACTGTGTCCCGGCCTTGGCATACACTGTTATATACTGTGTCCCGGCCTTGGCATACACTGTTATATACTGTGTCCCGGCCTTGGCATACATAATATACTGTGTCCCGGCCTGGCATACACTGTAATATACTGTGTCCGGCCTTGCCATACACTGTTATATACTGTGTCCCGGCCTTGGCATACACTGTTATATACTGTGTCCCGGCCTTGGCATACACTGTTATATACTGTGTCCCGGCCTTGGCATACACTTATATACTGTGTCCCGGCCTTGACATACACTGTTATATACTGTGTCCCGGCCTTGGCATACACTGTTATATACTGTGTCCCGGCCTTGGCATACACTGTTATATACTGTGTCCCGGCCTTGGCATACACTGTAATATACTGTGTCCCGGCCTTGCATACACTGTTATATACTGTGTCCCGGCCTTGGCATACACTGTTATATACTGTGTCCCGGCCTTGGCATACACTGTTATATACTGTGTCCCGGCCTTGGCATACACTGTTATATACTGTGTCCCGGCCTTGGCATACACTGTTATATACTGTGTCCCGGCCTTGGCATACACTGTAATATACTGTGTCCCGGCCTTGACATACACTGTTATATACTGTGTCCCGGCCTTGGCATACACTGTTATATACTGTGTCCCGGCCTTGGCATACACTGTAATATACTGTGTCCCGGCCTTGACATACACTGTTATATACTGTGTCCCGGCCTTGCCATACACTGTTATATACTGTGTCCCGGCCTTGGCATACACTGTTATATACTGTGTCCCGGCCTTGGCATACACTGTAATATACTGTGTCCCGGCCTTGCCATACACTGTTATATACTGTGTCCCGGCCTTGTCATACACTGTTATATACTGTGTCCCGGCCTTGGCATACACTGTAATATACTGTGTCCCGGCCTTGGCATACACTGTAATATACTGTGTCCCGGCCTTGCCATACACTGTTATATACTGTGTCCCGGCCTTGCCATACACTGTTATATACTGTGTCCCGGCCTTGGCATACACTGTTATATACTGTGTCCCGGCCTTGGCATACACTGTAATATACTGTGTCCCGGCCTTGGCATACACTGTTATATACTGTGTCCCGGCCTTGGCATACACTGTAATATACTGTGTCCCGGCCTTGGCATACACTGTAATATACTGTGTCCCGGCCTTGGCATACACTGTTATATACTGTGTCCCGGCCTTGGCATACACTGTTATATACTGTGTCCCGGCCTTGCATACACTGTTATATACTGTGTCCCGGCCTTGCCATACACTGTTATATACTGTGTCCCGGCCTTGGCATACACTGTAATATACTGTGTCCCGGCCTTGGCATACACTGTAATATACTGTGTCCCGGCCTTGCCATACACTGTTATATACTGTGTCCCGGCCTTGCCATACACTGTTATATACTGTGTCCCGGCCTTGGCATACACTATTATATACTGTGTCCCGGCCTTGGCATACACTGTAATATACTGTGTCCCGGCCTTGCCATACACTGTTATATACTGTGTCCCGGCCTTGGCATACACTGTTATATACTGTGTCCCGGCCTTGGCATACACTGTTATATACTGTGTCCCGGCCTTGACATACACTGTTATATACTGTGTCCCGGCCTTGACACACACTGTTATATACTGTGTCCCGGCCTTGCCATACACTGTTATATACTGTGTCCCTGCCTTGGCATACACTGTTATATACTGTGTCCCGGCATTGGCCTACACTGTAATATACTATGTCCCGGCCTTGCCATACACTGTTATATACTGTGTCCCGGCCTTGGCAATACTGTGTCCCGGCCTTTCCATACACTGTTATATACTGTGTCGCAGCCTTGCCATACACTGTTATATACTGTGTCCCGGCCTTGGCATACACTGTTATATACTGTGTCCCGGCCTTGGCATACACTGTTATATACTGTGTCCCGGCCTTGGCATACACTGTTATATACTGTGTCCCGGCCTTGGCATACACTGTAATATACTGTGTCCCGGCCTTGGCATACACTGTTATATACTGTGTCCCGGCCTTGGCATACACTGTAATATACTGTGTCCCGGCCTTGGCATACACTGTTATATACTGTGTCCCGGCCTTGGCATACACTGTTATATACTGTGTCCCGGCCTTGGCATACACTGTTATATACTGTGTCCCGGCCTTGGCATACACTGTTATATACTGTGTCCCGGCCTTGGCATACACTGTTATATACTGTGTCCCGGCCTTGGCATACACTGTTATATACTGTGTCCCGGCCTTGGCATACACTGTTATATACTGTGTCCCGGCCTTGGCATACACTGTATATACTGTGTCCCGGCCTTGGCATACACTGTTATATACTGTGTCCCGGCCTTGGCATACACTGTTATATACTGTGTCCCGGCCTTGGCATACACTGTTATATACTGTGTCCCGGCCTTGCATACACTGTATATACTGTGTCCCGGCCTTGGCATACACTGTATATACTGTGTCCCGGCCTTGGCATACACTGTTATATACTGTGTCCCGGCCTTGGCATACACTGTAATATACTGTGTCCCGGCCTTGGCATACACTGTTATATACTGTGTCCCGGCCTTGGCATACACTGTTATATACTGTGTCCCGGCCTTGGCATACACTGTAATATACTGTGTCCCGGCCTTGGCATACACTGTTATATACAGTGTCCCGGCTTTGGCATACACTGTAATATACTGTTTCCCGGCCTTGGCATACACTGTTATATAATGTGTCCCGGCCTTGGCATACACTGTAATATACTGTATCCCGGCCTTGGCATAAACTTTTATGTACTGTGTCCCGGCCTTGGCATACATTGTTATATACTGTGTCCCGGCCTTGACATACACTGTAATATACTGTGTCCCGGCCTTGGCATACATTGTTATATACTGTGTCCCAGCCTTGGCATGCACTGTAATATACTGTTTCCCGGCCTTGACATACACTGTAATATACTGTGTCGCGGCCTTGCCATACACTGTTATATACTGTGTCCCGGCCTTGCCATACACTATTATCTACTGTGTCCCGGCCGTGGCATACATTGTTATATACTCTGTCCCGGCCTTGGCATACACTGTAATATACTGTGTCCCGGCCTTGCCATACACTGTTATATACTGTGTCCCGGCCTTGGCATACACTGTTATATACTGTGTCCCGGCCTTGACATACACTGTTATATACTGTGTCCCGGCCTTGACATACACTGTTATATACTGTGTCCCGGCCTTGCCATACACTGTTATATACTGTGTCCCGGCCTTGCCATACACTGTTATATACTGTGTCCCGGCCTTGACATACACTGTAATATACTGTATCCCGGCCTTAGCATACACTGTTATATACTGTGTCCCGGCCTTGGCATACACTGTTATATACTGTGTCCCGGCCTTGACATACACTGTAATATACTGTGTCCCGGCCTTGGCATACACTGTTATATACTGTGTCCCGGCCTTGGCATACACTGTAATATACTGTTTCCCGGCCTTGACATACACTATTATATACTGTGTCGCGGCCTTGCCATAAACTGTTATATACTGTGTCCCGGTCTTGCCATACACTGTAATATACTGTGTCCCGGCCTTGGCATACACTGTAATATACTGTGTCCAGGCCTTGCCATACACTGTTATATACTGTGTCCCGGCCTTGCCATACACTGTTATATACTGTGTCCCGGCCTTGGCATACACTGTTATATACTGTGTCCCGGCCTTGCCATACACTGTTATATACTGTGTCCCGGCCTTGGCATACACTGTTATATACTGTGTCCCGGCCTTGGCATACACTGTTATATACTGTGTCCCGGCCTTGCCATACACTGTTATATACTGTGTCCCGGCCTTGGCATACACTGTTATATACTGTGTCCCGGCCTTGGCATACACTGATATATACTGTGTCCCGGCCTTGGCATACACTGTTATATACTGTGTCCCGGCCTTGGCATGCACTGTAATATACTGTGTCCCGGCCTTGGCACACACTGTTATATACTGTGTCCCGGCCTTGCCATACACTGTAATATACTGTGTCCCGGCCTTGACATACACTGTTATATACTGTGTCCCGGCCTTGACATACACTGTTATATACTGTGTCCCGGCCTTGGCATACACTGTTATATACTGTGTCCCGGCCTTGGCATACACTGTAATATACTGTGTCCCGGCCTTGCCATACACTGTTATATACTGTGTCCCGGCCTTGGCATACACTGTTATATACTGTGTCCCGGCCTTGGCATACACTGTAATATACTGTGTCCCGGCCTTGGCATACACTTTTATATACTGTGTCCCGGCCTTGGCATACACTGTTATATACTGTGTCCCGGCCTTGACATACACTGTAATATACTGTGTCCCGGCCTTGGCATACACTGTTATATACAGTGTCCCGGCCTTGGCATACACTGTAATATACTGTTTCCCGGCCTTGACATACACTGTTATATACTGTGTCCCGGACTTGCCTTACACTGTTATATACTGTTTCCCGGCCTTGCCATACACTGTTATATACTGTGTCCCGGCCTTCGCATACACTAGTCCGCCTCCGTGGTCGAGTGGTTAAGGTCGCTGACTTGTATACCACTGTAACCTATCATCACTGATGGTCACGGGTTCGAGCCCCGCTCAGGCCGTGTCTCATTTATATGAAAAAGTTGGCAGTTTCTTAGGAGGTTGGTGCACCCAAGTACTGGTTAACCGCTGGAGCCTGCCCAGGAAAGGTGTTGTTAAGTAAACTGCCCGCCGGCGATATAGCCCAAAATGGTGCTGATGCAGGCGTAAAACCCGAAATATAATATAATATAATATATATATAATATATATATATATATTCGCATACACTGTAATATACTGTGTCCCGGCCTTGGCATACACTGTAATATACTCTGTCCCGGCTTGCCATACACTGTTATATACTGTGTCCCGGCCTTGCCATACACTGTTATATACTGTACCCCGGCCTTGGCATACACTATATATACTGTGTCCCGGCCTTAGCATACACTGTAATATACTGTGTCCCGGCCTTGCCATACACTGTTATATACTGTGTCCCGGCCTTGGCATACACTGTTATATACTGTGTCCCGGCCTTGGCATACACTGTTATATACTGTGTCCCGGCCTTGGCATACACTGTTATATACTGTGTCCCGGCCTTGACATACACTGTTATATACTGTGTCCCGGCCTTGCCATACACTGTTATATACTGTGTCCCGGCCTTGGCATACACTGTTATATACTGTGTCCCGGCCTTGGCATACACTGTAATATACTGTTTCCCGGCCTTGACATACACTGTTATATACTGTGTCCCGGCCTTGCCATACACTATTATATACTGTGTCCCGGCCTTGCCATACACTGTTATATACTGTGTCCCGGCCTTGGCATACACTGTAATATACTGTGTCCCGGCCTTGGCATACACTGTAATATACTGTGTCCCGGCCTTGCCATACACTGTTATATACTGTGTCCCGGCCTTGGCATACACTGTTATATACTGTGTCCCGGCCTTGCCATACACTGTTATATACTGTGTCCCGGCCTTGCCATACACTGTTATATACTGTGTCCGGCCTTGGCATACACTGTTATATACTGTTTCCCGGCCTTGGCATACACTGTTATATACTGTGTCCCGGCCTTGACATACACTGTAATATACTGTGTCCCGGCCTTGGCATACATTGTTATATACTGTGTCCCGGCCTTGGCATACACTGTAATATACTGTTTCCCGGCCTTGACATACACTGTAATATACTGTGTCCCGGCCTTGCCATACACTGTTATATACTGTGTCCCGGCCTTGGCATACACTGTAATATACTGTGTCCCGGCCTTGGCATACACTGTAATATACTGTGTCCCGGCCTTGCCATACACTGTTATATACTGTGTCCCGGCCTTGCCATACACTGTTATATACTGTGTCCCGGCCTTGGCATACACTATTATATACTGTGTCCCGGCCTTAGCATACACTGTAATATACTGTGTCCCGGCCTTGCCATACACTGTTATATACTGTGTCCCGGCCTTGGCATACACTGTTATATACTGTGTCCCGGCCTTGGCATACACTGTTATATACTGTGTCCCGGCCTTGACATACACTGTTATATACTGTGTCCCGGCCTTGAACACACTGTTATATACTGTGTCCCGGCCTTGCCATACACTGTTATATACTGTGTCCCGGCCTTGGCATACACTGTTATATACTGTGTCCCGGCATTGGCCTACACTGTAATATACTGTGTCCCGGCCTTGACATACACTGTTATATACTGTGTCCCGGCCTTGCCATACACTGTTATATACTGTGTCCCGGCCTTGCCATACACTGTTATATACTGTGTCCCGGCCTTGGCATACACTGTAATATACTGTGTCCCGGCCTTGGCATACACTGTTATATACTGTGTCCCGGCCTTGGCATACACTGTTATATACTGTGTCCCGGCCTTGCCATACACTGTTATATACTGTGTCCCGGCCTTGGCATACACTGTTATATACTGTGTCCCGGCCTTGCCATACACTGTTATATACTGTGTCCCGGCCTTGGCATACACTGTTATATACTGTGTCCCGGCCTTGGCATACACTGTTATATACTGTGTCCCGGCCTTGGCATACACTGTAATATACTGTGTCCCGGCCTTGGCATACACTGTTATATACTGTGTCCCGGCCTTGCCATACACTGTAATATACTGTGTCCCGGCCTTGACATACACTGTTATATACTGTGTCCCGGCCTTGACATACACTGTTATATACTGTGTCCCGGCCTTGGCATACACTGTTATATACTGTGTCCCGGCCTTGGCATACACTGTAATATACTGTGTCCCGGCCTTGCCATACACTGTTATATACTGTGTCCCGGCCTTGGCATACACTGTTATATACTGTGTCCCGGCCTTGGCATACACTGTAATATACTGTATCCCGGCCTTGGCATACACTTTTATATACTGTGTCCCGGCCTTGGCATACACTGTTATATACTGTGTCCCGGCCTTGACATACACTGTAATATACTGTGTCCCGGCCTTGGCATACACTGTTATATACAGTGTCCCGGCCTTGGCATACACTGTAATATACTGTTTCCCGGCCTTGACATACACTGTTATATACTGTGTCCCGGCCTTGCCATACACTGTTATATACTGTTTCCCGGCCTTGCCATACACTGTTATATACTGTGTCCCGGCCTTCGCATACACTGTCCGCCTCCGTGGTCGAGTGGTTAAGTCGCTGACTTGTATACACTGTAACCTATATACTGATGTCACGGGTTCGAGCCCCGCCAGGCCGTGTCTCATTTATATGAAAAGTTGGCAGTTTCTAGAGGTTGGTGCACCCAAGTACTGGTTAACCGCTGGAGCCTGCCCAGGAAATGTTGTTATAAACTGCCCGCCGGCATATAGCCCAAAATGGTGCTGATGCAGGCGTAAAACCCGAAATATAACAATAATATAATATATATATAATATATATATATATATTCGCATACACTGTAATATACTGTGTCCCGGCCTTGGCATACACTGTAATATACTCTGTCCCGGCCTTGCCATACACTGTTATATACTGTGTCCCGGCCTTGCCATACACTGTTATATACTGTACCCCGGCCTTGGCATACACTATTATATACTGTGTCCCGGCCTTAGCATACACTGTAATATACTGTGTCCCGGCCTTGCCATACACTGTTATATACTGTGTCCCGGCCTTGGCATACACTGTTATATAATGTGTCCCGGCCTTGGCATACACTGTTATATACTGTGTCCCGGCCTTGACATACACTGTTATATACTGTGTCCCGGCCTTGACACACACTGTTATATACTGTGTCCCGGCCTTGCCATACACTGTTATATACTGTGTCCCTGCCTTGGCATACACTGTTATATACTGTGTCCCGGCATTGGCCTACACTGTAATATACTGTTTCCCGGCCTTGACATACACTGTTATATACTGTGTCCCGGCCTTGCCATACACTATTATATACTGTGTCCCGGCCTTGCCATACACTGTTATATACTGTGTCCCGGCCTTGGCATACACTGTAATATACTGTGTCCCGGCCTTGGCATACACTGTAATATACTATGTCCCGGCCTTGCCATACACTGTTATATACTGTGTCCCGGCCTTGGCATACACTGTTATATACTGTGTCCCGGCCTTTCCATACACTGTTATATACTGTGTCCCGGCCTTGCCATACACTGTAATATACTGTGTCCGGCCTTGGCATACATTGTTATATACTGTTTCCCGGCCTTGGCATACACTGTTATATACTGTGTCCCGGCCTTGACATACACTGTAATATACTGTGTCCCGGCCTTGGCATACATTGTTATATACTGTGTCCCGGCCTTGGCATGCACTGTAATATACTGTTTCCCGGCCTTGACATACACTGTAATATACTGTGTCGCGGCCTTGCCATACACTGTTATATACTGTGTCCCGGCCTTGGCATACAGTGTTATATACTGTGTCCCGGCCTTGGCATACATTGATATATACTGTGTCCCGGCCTTGGCATACACTGTTATATACTGTGTCCCGGCCTTGACATACACTGTTATATACTGTGTCCCGGCCTTGCCATACACTGTTATATACTGTGTCCCGGCCTTGGCATACACTGTTATATACTGTGTCCCGGCCTTGGCATACACTGTAATATACTGTTTCCCGGCCTTGGCATACACTGTTATATACTGTGTCCCGGCCTTGCCATACACTGTTATATACTGTGTCCCGGCCTTGCCATACACTGTTATATACTGTGTCCCGGCCTTGGCATACACTGTATATACTGTGTCCCGGCCTTGGCATACACTGTAATATACTGTGTCCCGGCCTTGCCATACACTGTTATATACTGTGTCCCGGCCTTGCCATACACTGTTATATACTGTGTCCCGGCCTTGCCATACACTGTTATATACTGTGTCCGGCCTTGGCATACACTGTATATCTGTGTCCCGGCCTTGGCATACATGAAACTCCCCCTTGCATACACTGTAAAATATATACTGTGTCCCGGCCTTGGCATACACTGTTATATACTGTGTCCCGGCCTTGCCATACACTGTTATATACTGTGTCCCGGCCTTGCCATACACTGTTATATACTGTGTCCGGCCTTGGCATACACTGTTATATACTGTGTCCCGGCCTTGGCATACACTGTTATATACTGTGTCCCGGCCTTGACATACACTGTTATATACTGTGTCCCGGCCTTGACATACACTGTTATATACTGTGTCCCGGCCTTGGCATACACTGTTATATACTGTGTCCCGGCCTTGCCATACACTGTTATATACTGTGTCCCGGCCTTGCCATACACTGTTATATACTGTGTCCCGGCCTTGGCATACACTGTTATATACTGTGTCCCGGCCTTGGCATACACTGTTATATACTGTGTCCCGGCCTTGGCATACACTGTTATATACTGTGTCCCGGCCTTGGCATACACTGTAATATACTGTGTCCCGGCCTTGGCATACACTGTTATATACTGTGTCCCGGCCTTGGCATACACTGTAATATACTGTGTCCCGGCCTTGCCATACACTGTTATATACTGTGTCCCGGCCTTGCATACACTGTTATATACTGTACCCCGGCCTTGGCATACACTATTATATACTGTGTCCCGGCCTTAGCATACACTGTAATATACTGTGTCCCGGCCTTGCCATACACTGTTATATACTGTGTCCCGGCCTTGGCATACACTGTTATATAATGTGTCCCGGCCTTGGCATACACTGTTATATACTGTGTCCCGGCCTTGACATACACTGTTATATACTGTGTCCCGGCCTTGACACACACTGTTATATACTGTGTCCCGGCCTTGCCATACACTGTTATATACTGTGTCCCTGCCTTGGCATACACTGTTATATACTGTGTCCCGGCATTGGCCTACACTGTAATATACTGTTTCCCGGCCTTGACATACACTGTTATATACTGTGTCCCGGCCTTGCCATACACTATTATATACTGTGTCCCGGCCTTGCCATACACTGTTATATACTGTGTCCCGGCCTTGGCATACACTGTAATATACTGTGTCCCGGCCTTGGCATACACTGTAATATACTATGTCCCGGCCTTGCCATACACTGTTATATACTGTGTCCCGGCCTTGGCATACACTGTTATATACTGTGTCCCGGCCTTTCCATACACTGTTATATACTGTGTCCCGGCCTTGCCATACACTGTTATATACTGTGTCCGGCCTTGGCATACATTGTTATATACTGTTTCCCGGCCTTGGCAGACATTGTTATATACTGTTTCCCGGCCTTGACATACACTGTTATATACTGTGTCCCGGCCTTGACATACACTGTTATATACTGTGTCCCGGCGTTGGCATACACTGTTATATACTGTGTCCCGGCCTTGCCATACACTGTTATATACTGTGTCCCGGCCTTGACATACACTGTTATATACTGTGTCCCGGCCTTGGCATACACTGTTATATACTGTGTCCCGGTCTTGGCATACACTGTTATATACTGTGTCCAGGCCTTGGCATACACTGTTATATACTGTGTCCCGGCCTTGGCATACACTGTTATATACTGTGTCCCGGCCTTGACATACACTGTTATATACTGTGTCTAGGACGTTATAAAAGAGCAGTTGGAACCCGGGCATAATTTTAATAAAACTATAAGAACAAAAACGAACATAAAAACAAACGAAAGACTATGGTATGCAATCTTATACAGTAAATCCCGCTTATGGTGAACATCTCATCCGGCAAAACTCAATTTCCCCTCCGTCTCGGCTTATACAGGTATATTAAATAAGTATAACTTAGGAAAAGACGGCATGTTACTAATACGGTATTCTCTCCGGTTCCTATAGCTGTTCGCCACAAGTGGATCTCACTATACATGTATTATATATAATGTGTTACAGAAGACATGGCTATTGGCTAAGCGCCTCGCTCCTTAGCGTGAACTTGTAATACACATCTATTTACGGGTCTCGGCTCTTTCCCACAGACCTGCGTGTAGCATGTACATTTAGGTTTCAAGCCTCGGCTTCATTACCCTAGACTATATGCCTCAATGATATTGATTACAATTTACAAGTCTCGGCTTTGTTACCGTATACTTACGCATGAATACAAGTGCCGGCCCGGCTTGATTTGTTGTTGTGTGGGTCTATGGTTCTGTGTTGTAGTAGTGTATGTAGTTGGGGAACTCGCTTGTTGTGAGGTACCGGGGTGGGTCGGGCTATGGTTCTGTGCTGTAGTAGTGTATGTAGTTGGGGAACTCGCTTGTTGTGAGGTACCGGAGCGGGTCGGGCTATAATTAAAAGATCCAATTCACAAATTAAATTTCACGAAAAGTTTCATTCTTATTTATTTAACCTGGTTCAGATTCTGGATTAGCGCAATGCAGCCAGACTATCGGGTATATAAGCTAGTGCTGGATTCGAACGCACACCTAGCCAGATTGGGTAGCCAATGGGTGAATTTTGAAACATCCACATATCCAGGTTGGGCAGCCAATGGGTGAATTTTGAATCTTCATGGACCCAGAATGCCCATGGCAGACACGTTTATTATTATCCAAATATGCAACAGAACACACACTTAATGTTTATACTGCTTTACACTAATCTCCTGTCATCATATTGCACAGACGAGTAATATAGATGTTGCATAATAACTATTTAATGTGAATGGCAGTAATTATCTGTGTAAAGATATGAAGTATTTGATGAGCTTAATTGTAACGAACAAAATTTCTAAATATAAATGTATAAACTCTTCGAAATTTAGTAAGGTTGAAAACGGTTACTTATTATTAATGAAATTGATGTCTCTATAAATAAATTGACTCCCTTATTGTATATACAAAATGTACATCTAATAGGAATGAACAGGCTATCAATTTGAGCTTGATAGCACAAGCCTCGGCTTTATTACCGTAGACTTACGCATGAATACAAGCATCGGCTTTGTTACAGTAGACTTACGCATGAATACAAGCTCGGCTTTGCTACCATAGACTTATGCATGAATACAAGCCTCGGCTTTGTTACCGTAGACTTACGCATGAATACAAGCCTCGGCTTTGTTACCGTAGACTTACGCATGAATACAAGCCTCGGCTTTGTTACCGTAGACTTACGCATGAATACACGCTTCGGCTTTGTTACCGTAGACTTACGCATGAATACAAGCCTCGGCTTTGTTACCATAGACTTACGCATGAATACAAGCCTCGGCTTTGTTACCGTAGACTTACGCATGAATACAAGCCTCGGCTTTGTTACCGTAGACTTACGCATGAATACAAGCCTCGGCTTTGTTACCGTAGACTTACGCATGAATACACGCTTCGGCTTTGTTACCGTAGACTTAGCATGAATACAAGCCTCGGCTTTGTTACCGTAGACTTACTCATGAATACAAGCTTCGGCTTTGTTACAGTAGACTTACGCATGAATACAAGCTTCGGCTTTGTTACCATAGACTTACGCATGAATACAAGCCTCGGCTTTGTTACCGTAAACTTACGCATGAATACAAGCCTCGGCTTTGTTACCATAGACTTCCGCATGAATACAAGCCTCGGCTTTGTTACCGTAGACGTACGCATGAATACAAGCCTCGGCTTTGTTACCATAGACTTACGCATGAATACACGCATCGGCTTTGTTACCATAGACTTACGCATGAATACAAGCCTCGGCTTTGTTACCATAGACTTACGCATGAATACAAGCCTCGGCTTTGTTACCATAGACTTACGCTTGAATACAAGCCTCGGCTTTGTTACCGTAGACTTACGCATGAATACAAGCCTCGGCTTTGTTACCATAGACTTACGCATGAATACAAGCCTCGGCTTTGTTACCATAGACTTCCGCATGAATACAAGCCTCGGCTTTGTTACCATAGACTTACGCATGAATACAAGCCTCGGCTTTGTTACCATAGACTTACGCATGAATACAAGCCTCGGCTTTGTTACCGTAGACTTACGCATGAATACAAGCCTTGGCTTTGTTACCGTAGACTTAGCGTATAATATATATATATATATACACTATATATAATATATATAACCCTAACCCTAACCCTATATATATATATATATCTTGAAGCTCACTGAAAATTAAGCTTGCTCAAGAATTAATCACTGGGTCTTCATTGAATAAATAAATAAACCAAACCCATATCCGAGATTCGTAGTTTATATCAATACGTTAAAAAGAGGACCAGAATCGACTGTATAATAGTCTTATGAATATTTATTTAATTGATCAGAGGTAGATCTAAACAAAGATATATACACTAATACATTCTGACATTGTCGATGCGTACATCTTGACTTCTGTTTCTCCAGTGCGCGGATTATTAGAAAGGGCGGCAAAACGGGTTTAGTTGGGGTTAATAGTGGATTAGTGATTTGACCTCTCATACGTCATTCTCCCGTACTATCACTCAGACATATTACATGACGTTACACCACAGTAGATAACACAATAGACTGGACACACATGGGTAACTGTTATAGAAGAGGAAGGAACAGCTACCGTACATATACAGATAAGAGAGCATTGCTTGCAGTACAATAATAATACACAATATAACGTTTCTATATAACAGATAAATAAGGCCTGGGCTACACATTCCCCCATTTGAGTAATGGCACCTGACATTTCCAGTTATCTGTAATAAACATGAATGCTACAGAATCTATATAATGTCCATGCAATTGGTAGATCTGAAACATGACTACAACTATATACAGACTGATATAATTAACATAATATCACTGCATCCTTCGGATTTATTCTGAAAATACAATTCATCACCACCACACCTTTATCCAATTTGCACATAACTCTAAATACCATTATGGATAGAGTAGTGGTATTACATTATCACATTAAGGGCATATTAAAAAAGCATGTTTATACTTATTATACAAATGTGCAATGATAACAATCACAGGGCCATTGACAGTGTTAGATGAATCCTCATCAGGACAAAAACACTTCGTCATACTACACAACATGTCAATGTATGATTTCAGACTAATCTGCTGAAAAGTAGCAAACAATACATTATCCAGCATACTAACTGCTCCTGTAAAGAAAACAGAATTGAATAATTATACATGCTACACAGAATGTCACTTGATGGATACAAGTAAATAGACAAACATACACTTGTCTGAAATAATAATACCTGTACATACATCTATACAAAAAAATCCACTTTTCCATCTGTAGCGACGACTGACATAACCCAATCACCATACCGGTTTGGTGGCTTTCTCTGTCGAACCGGCCGTTGCGGTTGTACAGGTGACGGAATGGAATTAACAGATTCCACTAATTCTACTGGGGTCTCCATAGTAACTGACGCCGAAGAATCAAATGTAGGCGGTACGGAAGAGATGAATACTTCTGATGCCGTATGATCGGTACCGATTGATTGAGTGGATTCCGCATGCTGTGACGGTACGGGCTCAACAATGGGGGATCTGATTGTCGATTCTTCTAGCCGTGGTAAAGAGAGTATACGGGGAGCTTGTTTCCTAAGCCTGATGTGAGGATGGATCAACAGCCTCACTATCTGACTCGGAGCTGTTGGTGCTTCCATCTGATATTGCGACGACCGGGGATTTCCGTCGTCCTTGACTCCATGTTTTCCTGCGGTTCTCTCCGGATGATTCAGATGGTTCCTCTGTGGGAATACTATTAAAGGCCAATAACATATTCCGGTGCAATATTCGCATTGGCCCTTTTCTGTCCCTTCTCTGGACATGGTACACTGGTATGTCATCATTGGGGATGCTAATTACGAGTTATACCTCTCTGTCCCACGTGTCAGCTAATTTGTTGGTACCCTTTAACCCAACTTTCCTGACAAGTACCTGGTCCCCAACATCTACACGAGTGTTACGTAACGCACACGACGGTCATAATAGTCCTTGTTGCGACTGGCAATTTTACTGGCTTCTTCAGCTGCTGCACGATATGCAAACTGAAGGCGCAGCTGATGCTTGGGTGCGTAGGAGGAATGGTTGTCGGCTTGTTCCTCCGAAGGATTATTTCCTAGATACGCATCTACTGATAGTCGTTGGTACCAACCGAACAAAAGAAAATGAGGAGCGTATCCTGTGGCATCATTCTTTGTCGCGTTGTACGCTTGTACAAGTGGCGCAATATAGGATTTCCAATCCTGTTTCTGGTGGTCTTCCAATGTACCAAGTATCTTCAATACTGTCAGATTTAAGCGTTCTGCTTGGCCATTCCCCATAGGATGGTACGGAGTTGATCGGGTCTTCCGGATTCCTGTCAAGTTGCAGCGTTCCTGAATGGTCCTGCTAACAAAGTCACGGCCTTGATCACTGTGCAATTGCTCAGGAAATCCATAATACTGGAAGAAAACTTCATATAGGGCCTTCGCTGTAGTCTGAGCAGTCTGGTTACGAAATGGAATTGCATGAGAAACCCTAGTAAATCGTCTACCATAACCAAAATGTTTTCAATTCCGCCTTTGCTGGGTTCGAGTTTTAAAAGATCTATGCTAACAAGTTCCATTGGTCTTGTTGTAGCAAAAAGTACGAGTTCAGCAAACGGTCTAGTGGCTGGTGTCTTACGACGGATACATCTATCACAATGCTCAATCCAATGGTTGAGGTCCTTTTCCAGTCCAGGCCAATAGAAACGTTGTTTGGCCAACCATAGTGATATTTCCTTTCCTTAATGACCTGCATCATTATGAATACCACGAATAGCAATGTTTCTGTAACAATCTGGTAGTAGGTGTTTTAACTGTTGGCCATCTAGAGAAGTGGTCCTGTACATAATGTCGTCCTCTATTATAAGGTTCTTGCATTCTCTGAAGAATTTCTGTACAGGTAAATGTTCAAACTTGGTATTCCTCCCTCCCCGGAGAGAACCACTTTTCATGAGGTCGATAACTCTAGCAATACAAGGATCCTTAGATTGTTCAGACTTCCAGTCAATCTTGGATATGTGTTCGGCTACTAGCCTCTCCTCATTGGCCATATGAGGAGCTGCAGCATCCGAAACACAATCGATTACAGGACTGCAGATAATGGCAGCTTGGTAAATAGCTTTTATCTCTTCCTGGAAAATGTATCTACGTGACAGTCCATCTGCATCTGCATTGAAATTCCCGGGAAATAATCTACAACAAAACTGTAGTTGGACAACTCGGCTAACCAACGATGTTGTGTGGCGTCCAACTTAGCTATTGTATTGACGTACGTCAATGGGTTATTATCTGTCTTGACAACAAAATTATGACCGTACAAATAATCCTTAAGTTTGTCGGTGACGTTCCACTTTAAAGCTAAAAATTCCAACTTGTGAGCTGGATAGTTCCTCACGCTCGGTCGAAGATTTCGACTAGCGTCTGCAATTACTCGTTCCACGCCATCCTGCTTCTGCAGGAGTACTACACCTAGTACCAAAGAGCTTGCATCCGTGTGGATAAGAAATGGCAGAGAATAGTTAGCATACCCCAAAATTGGTGGTGATATGAGATTCTCTTTAATAGTAACAAATGTAACATAGTTACCTTTTGCCTTACGCCTATATACATGTGTAGTGATTAATTACATTATGTTTTGATGACTCTCTTAATTTAATTATTTAAACATGTATGATTAGATTATAGGACAACAGTCTTTTCAGTGTGTGTACGGTATGTCCTTTGTTGGGGACATATGATATACATGTCTGCACTTGATAAAATGGATGGCGGAATTCCATTGTTTGGATCACGCAACCATCATATGGGATTTCACCAGACATGTGGTGATAGAGTGCTTACTAAGCAGCGTACACACAATGAATTGACTGGTGCAAGCCGGAATTAATGCATGGTTTGCAGAGGTGTTGCATTCTCTCTGGCAGTAGACACGGACGGGGTCACAAGGTCATGGAAACGCATGATCGTGTGATCAAGTCTATTTGATATTCCATGCCAAATTGTCAACAATTGAAAAGCTAAATGAATTTGATTAGTTAAAAGAATTGTGGGCAGAGCTTATAGCTCTCCTCACAATTGTCTATAAAACCATCTCGGACAACTGAGAGAGGGAGAGAGCCTGGTTGGTTACTATTGAGACTAGCGTCTCTGTGTTGGTTATAATGTCGGCTCTTAGATGTAATTAAATACTATTAAGACTTTGTTGTTGCTGTGATTACGTCCAGAGAGCCTCGCCGAGTCCACATCGTAACACAAATGCCATTTGCTGAATTTCCTCCCAAACCCATGAGGTTGTAGGATTTGATTTCTTCGATTTCTTGGATGTGGTAGTAAATCCATGTCCCTCTAAGTTTGTTTAAAGGCTGCACGATTTGTGTGTACCCTTTCACAAATAAACCCGAGCCATTGCCGAAGTGTCTTAACATTGTGTGGAACTGGCCACTCCTTAACGGCCGACATTTCCCCCGGATCCGTTGAAATGCATTGGTCTGAAATGATGTGACCTAGATAAGACATGGATGTCTTGAAACATTCACATTTAGATGGCTTCAACTTCAGGTTGTGTTGATCAAGACGTTTGAATACAGACTAAATCCGGTCTATTTGTTCTTCGAAAGTTGAAGAAAATATTAGAATGTCATCAAGAAAGATTAGACATTCTTGCAAATGCATGCCACCCATGCACTTCTCCATAAGACGTTGAAATGTGGCTGGGGCATTCGTAAGTCCAAATCCCATTCTATTCCACTCATAGAATCCATGAGGTCCTACGCTGAAGGCGGTTTTCGGTTTGTCGTCTTCTTCAACTTCAACCTGCCAATATGCAGAGTGCAAATCCAGTTTCGAAAATAGCTTTGCTGAAGAAAGAACATCAATTTTGTCGTCAAATCTGGGAAGCATAAAGCATCTTTTCGTGTCTTGTTGTTAAGCCGACGCCAATCAACACAAAACCGAAGAGCTCCAGAAGAGTTATGAATTAGCACGATGTTAGAATTGTATGGCGATTCTGACTCCCGTATAACATCAGCATCCAGCATTTCCTTTACGTGTTGTCGGACTTCCTCAAATAAAGCTGGAGCCATACGTCTGTACGGATCTTTAAATGGAATATCATCATCCAGAACAATCTTGTGCTTGACTAGATCCGTCTTTCCAAGATCATTGGTACTGGTAGACAATATGTGCTTCCACTTCCCAAGAACTTGGTTGAATCTAAGAATCTGTTCGGGTGTTAAATTGGATGAGTCCACTGTAATGCCAAGATCCTCAAGAGACGCATCTGAAGAATTGTTACGAGAAATAAAAGATGAAATGCCATCGACAACTTTGGCTCCTGTAACTTTGCAAAGTTTAGCCTTTGGTTTGAAAATCAAAGTAGTTACAGACATTACCTAATGGATTAGTGATTTGACGTCATTCTCCCGTACTGTCACTCAGACATATTACATGACGTTACACCACAGTAGATAACACAATAGACTGGACACACATGGGTAACTGTCATAGAAGAGGAAGGAACAGCTACCGTACATATACAGATAAGAGAGCATTGCTTGCAGTACAATAATAATATACAATATAACGTTTCTATATAACAGATAAATAAGGCCTGGGCTACACAATTCAGATAATATTTTGCATATGTTGCAGCGAATAAACCGATTAAATGGTATGCAATAGTTCAATTTGTATAAAAAAAATATTACAAAATGTAGAGATAATTGACATCAAATATTTATATGAAATCGATAATTGATATGATTAAAAAATAAAATACGAAACTAGGTAATGTTGAAATCAATTCAACACATTTTATTCATTACTACTATGTATACCTTTATTACCTCCAATACTGGAGAGCAGACCAAGACGTTTTCATATATAATTTACATAGAAATCAATGCAACCAGAATGTAAACTTGCATAGAAGATTACAAATAGAATTGTGGCAAGTCGGTGTAAGATCTCCATCGGTCAGACATGACAGTCGATCACCAATCCCTCATATATAAGCGATAAACATCTTCCACCGAGTCACTCTACATGTAATCCAAGATGTATTGAGTTAGTTAATTAAGTCACATGCACTTTAATATCATCAAATGCAGTACCCTTGTCGAAACGAAATACAAGGAGGACAATGTGACTTCTGATTGGAATACAATTTAAGACAGTAACATGAATAAATGTGCTATTATCAATTTCATAATAGCATCATCATTATCATTTACATTGTAGTTGTATAAACCAGACAATAGGTGAAAAATTGCAAACAAGCACTATCTGTAACGAAATTGGAAAAGGCGTGGTCTCCGAGTATATGTAATGTGTCTCGCCATAGGCTATCCCTTATTATATTGTTGCTTATACAGTGATTTAAGAGATGTATACTTTCCTCTCAACAGTAAGTCCGCATTTATGACAACTTTCAATTCTATTAAACGAGAATATGTTCCCAAATGCCCTTATTACAGTTTCGCATTTAAGTTTGATAAGTGGGTACTTCTGGCATAATTTCCATATGCGACAGGGACCCCTGTGACTGAATATACTAGTGTGAAGTTCTTTGTACATTAAAAGATCAAAACGCGCATTGCGTTCAAGGTTTTGGAAAACATAAAGTTCGTTTAACTGATGAGTTCCATGAGTATTTAGTAGGAAAAGAGCCACTTTGAATCAAACTTGGTATAATGGTAAATAGGTTGTATTTCTTTAACAGTCTGTATATGTCCGGAATGAAACCTTGAACTTGAGTATCGTCGTTAAGAAATCTTATGAGCCTGTGTATAAAAAATTGCTTTGAGAGATATTGATTCGGCAGGTTGCACAATTGACCAAAGAATTGTAATTTTTTAATATCGATCTCTGTTTCTATCGAGAATAAACCAAAAGCCCGGAGAGAAATGTCAATTGATGTGGGTAATGGTAAATGCTGCATAGATTTAGCACACAGGCGATGAGATCGTTCCAGTTGCATAAAGGATGATTGTGATGCAAGGTTCCATAATTCGCAACCGTACAGGGCCTTTGGAATAATAACCGAGTTATATATTGTTAAGAGTGTTATCGAATTTAGTTCATTGGGATGTAAACAAGAGCTAAGAACACTAAAATATGTGGACCGAAGATTTGTGCATGCGTCTTGTATAGCTGGGTTCATTGTATAATACCTACCACAGATTACTCCAATGTGTTTATATTTATCTGCAACTTTTAACTCAGTTTCATCGAGTTTCCAGACAAAACGTTCATCATTAATAATGGTTGAACCATTAAATATAATTACAGAACACTTAGTCGGGTTATACTCGTATCTCCATGATTTTGAGTATCGGTGACATATATCAATCATGCGCTGAAGACCGAACCGCGAAAAAGACACCAGAACCGTATCGTCCGCCACTGTCGGTGAACAGGCGTTCAGGTCATAGATACAGATACCATAGCCACTTTGTTCTAGTAATTTAATGAGGCCATTAACAAAAAGAAGATACAAAAGGGGGGAGGTTTTACTGCCCTGACGCGTTCCCTGTAGTACATTGAAGCACTCTGTTGTTGCATTTCCGTGTCGGACGACTCGTCATATCAGAATACAAGTTGACAAATGACAGAAAGGTTGTTGAATCAATTCCTGTGTTATACAGCTTAAATAGGAGGCCATTGTGTCATACTCTGTCAAACGCTTGCTTCGCATCTAGGAAACTTACGAAGACTTGGCTTTTGTTTTCCTTAGTGAATAAAATTGTTTCCTTATGGAAAAATGACGTCATCAGACAGCCTAAGCCTTCTTGTAACCCACCTGTTGGTTATTTGTCGATGTCAGAATGGTTCATTTAGAGCACGATAAAAGTACAAGTTCATACACTTTTAAGATTGTTGGCATTAATGTTATTGCGCGATAGTTATTTGGGTCATCCTTTCGTTTATTGGAACCGTTGTGTATTGTAACAATTACACCCTTTTTCATTTCAGTAGGAATGTAACCCTTTCCTAACATAGCCATAAATAAAATGGATAACGTATCAAGAACAAATTTACCTCCATATTGGTAGTGTTCATAAAATACGTGGTCCCACACACAGGCCTTTCGCGGCTTACACGCACATAGAGCAGTTTCAACTACGTCTGTGGAAACGAGTGCTGTTTGATCTAGGGTAGATTCGCTAACTATTTCAGCAACCGTATTATCGATAGTTACTTTCCATTCTTCGTCATAATTATTGTTCGAAGGAGAATATAAGTTTTTAAAATAAAGTTTCCATTGATGATTTCATGCTACCCTGATCACGGAAAACGGAACCGTTGAAGACCATTTCAGCGCCGACGCGTTTGTTTAGCGTGTTTCGTTTAGATTTCACTAGTTTCCAAAACTGACATTTATCAAGTTCAGCTATCTTGTTAATTTCTTCGTCCATATTTTTTTAAAAAGAATAAGTAAACTGTCTATGAACTTTTCGGAACTCCGCCTTTGCATATTTATATTTATTAAATGATTCATACAGTCTAGATCTGGGACGACCGTCTCTACACCATTCGGTTCTAGCATCGAAAACGCGAGCATGCAAACGCGATAGTGTATTATTCCAATATGGTTTCAAGTATTCCCGGAATCGTGAGCTTGGAAAGTGTTTTTTACCGCATGATACTAGACAATCTATTAAGTCAGTGTGTAGGGCATAAATGTTCGACTTATCTCTGATGTTAAAAGTCTGCCACCTGGATAAGCTACTGCTACCAAGGTCTGATTGATATGCCATGAGATTGTTTGTATATTATCATACGATACTTCATTATTGATTACATAAATTGAACATATGACTGGCCTATGACGAGACACATTTAAGGAATTATCATCGATGATTTCACATTGGATAACAAAATTGAGTTTTTCAACAGATAGCATGGAAGTCGTGATAGCACAGTGGATGCGCTTTCGCTTCAGGTGCGAAAGGTCCGGAGTTCGAGCCCCGCTGGAGCCGTTACGAGTGTGCCCTTAGGCAAGGCATTTAAATTCCACGTTGCTTCTTCTCTCCCGCGTGGCGATGGATTCCATCAGGAATGAGGTCTCGAGAGTGATTAATATAAGTTGTAATAACTTGCTTCGCAATCGAGCTAAAATAAATTTGTATAAACTAACAGGTAGCATTATATAATCAATAAAAGTTTCAAATTTCCCATCATATGATACAAAAGTTTTGTCTGCACCTGTGCATATATCTAGTAGATTAACAGGGTACATACTCGATAATGACAGAACATTGTTTAAATAGGCACACCCACTATCAGACGAGGGATTCGTACCGCAACTCGAGATATAATCACCCATGAAAAGCACTGTTCCGTGGTCATTATACATACTCCATATATCATAAATCCGATCAATATAATCCCTGAAGATAGCTATTGAATGATTCTACAAGGCACATATATCTGGAATATATACAATAATTGGTTGTTGAATACCAATTATACTATCATCGTTTAGAGATAATGGTGTTACATATCTGTCATATTTAACATGCCATAAGATTGCCACTCCCCCTTGCCAACTGTACGTTTAGCATATATATATATGCTATATTGCTAGTTTAGATATCTTCTGTTTGTTTGGTTTGATATGCTATATTGCTAGTTTAGATATCTTCTGTTAGTTTGGTTTGATATGCTATATTGCTAGTTTAGATATCTTCTGTTAGTTTGGTTTGATATGCTATATTGCTAGTTTAGATATCTTCTGTTTGTTTGGTTTGATATGCTATATTGCTAGTCTTCTGTTAGTTTGGTTTGATATGCTATATTGCTAGTTTAGATATATTCTGTTTGTTTGGTTTGATATGCTATATTGCTAGTCTTCTGTTAGTTTGGTTTGATATGCTATATTGCTAGTTTAGATATCTTCTGTTTGTTTGGTTTGATATGCTATATTGCTAGTCTTCTGTTAGTTTGGTTTGATATGCTATATTGCTAGTTTAGATATCTTCTGTTTGTTTGGTTTGATATGCTATATTGCTAGTCTTCTGTTTGTTTGGTTTGATATGCTATATTGCTAGTTTCTTCTGTTAGTTTGGTTTGATATGCTATATTGCTAGTTTAGATATCTTCTGTTAGTTTGGTTTGATATGCTATATTGCTAGTTTAGATATCTTCTGTTAGTTTGGTTTGATATGCTATATTGCTAGTTTCTTCTGTTAGTTTGGTTTGATATGCTATATCGCTAGTTTCTTCTGTTTGTTTGGTTTGATATGCTATATTGCTAGTTTCTTCTGTTTGTTTGGTTTGATATGCTATATTGCTAGTTTCTTCTGTTTGTTTGGTTTGATATGCTATATTGCTAGTTTCTTCTGTTAGTTTGGTTTGATATGCTATATTGCTAGTTTCTTCTGTTAGTTTGGTTTGATATGCTATATTGCTAGTTTAGATATCTTCTGTTAGTTTGGTTTGATATGCTATATTGCTAGTTTAGATATCTTCTGTTAGTTTGGTTTGATATGCTATATTGCTAGTTTCTTCTGTTAGTTTGGTTTGATATGCTATATTGCTAGTCTTCTGTTTGTTTGGTTTGATATGCTATATTGTTAGTTTCTTCTGTTAGTTTGGTTTGATATGCTATATTGCTAGTTTCTTCTGTTTGTTTGGTTTGATATGCTATATTGCTAGTTTCTTCTGTTTGTTTGGTTTGATATGCTATATTGCTAGTTTAGATATCTTCTGTTAGTTTGGTTTGATATGCTATATTGCTAGTTTCTTCTGTTTGTTTGGTTTGATATGCTATATTGCTAGTTTCTTCTGTTAGTTTGGTTTGATATGCTATATTGCTAGTTTAGATATCTTCTGTTAGTTTGGTTTGATATGCTATTGCTAGTTCTTGATATGCTATATTGCTAGTTTCTTCTGTTAGTTTGGTTTGATATGCTATATTGCTAGTTTCTTCTGTTAGTTTGGTTTGATATGCTATATTGCTAGTTTCTTCTGTTTGTTTGGTTTGATATGCTATATTGCTAGTTTCTTCTGTTAGTTTGGTTTGATATGCTATATTGCTAGTTTCTTCTGTTTGTTTGGTTTGATATGCTATATTGCTAGTTTCTTCTGTTAGTTTGGTTTGATATGCTATATTGCTAGTTTCTTCTGTTAGTTTGGTTTGATATGCTATATTGCTAGTTTCTTCTGTTAGTTTGGTTTGATATGCTATATTGCTAGTTTCTTCTGTTAGTTTGGTTTGATATGCTATATTGCTAGTTTCTTCTGTTTGTTTGGTTTGATATGCTATATTGCTAGTTTCTTCTGTTAGTTTGGTTTGATATGCTATATTGCTAGTTTCTTCTGTTTGTTTGGTTTGGGGTAGCCATGTTAGATGACATAATCCTCTAATTTTAATAAAAACGCTCCAAAGCGATTGCTCATATTCAGTCAAAAATGAAATTTGACCCTATTTGACACCACAGGTCATGTCCTCCTTTGTTCACGCAATTGCCATTTTAACATCTTTGACAGAGCATTGTACATCAATTAGTTCTGCCAAGTTTTATAGATATCAGATTAGCGGTTCGTAGGTTCATAAGAAGACAATTGTTTTAAGGGTTTGTGCAATTTTTAGATGGCGGCCATCTTGGATAAACACGCCCAATTTTGATCACGGGGTCACCATCTTAACAACTTAACAAGTGTGCATCGATCATTCCTATCAAGTTTCGCCGTAGTCTGGCTCGTGGTTTCGTGAGAAGATTTAAGAATGTGTGCTATATTTAGACGGTAAACATTTTGAATTACATATTAATGACATCATTTTAACAATTGTCACCAAAGAGATCAACACGACTAAGATATAGTTATTATGTTTAATATTGAATGATTGGCATTAATTATGGCCATGGCTGGCAATGATTGAACCACCCCAAAGCAGTGTACAAGACTTAGTATTGATTCTTTTTCAATTTGAATATTATTATTATTTCTCCGGAAGATCGGAAACTATAGATAACAATAGTGTGAAATGCACATCCCCGGTGGGACAATATGGCAAAATCACATCACTCCTGATATAGGAAGCATTAAAAAAGCCCATAGGCATATCATATATCACTCCGGAAGATCGGAAAATATAGATAACAATAGTGTGAAATGCACATCCCCGGTGGGACAATATGGCAAAATCACATCACTCCTGATATAGGAAGCATAAAAAAGCCCATAGGCATATCATATATCACTCCTGAAAATCGGGAGCCCTTACTCCGGATATCTGAAACATAAAACAATTAACTCAGAATTTTCGGAAGTACTTTGCTATACAAATACAATACTTACTTGATATGTTAACTTACTCATCTAATAGTAGATAAAAACATTCTTGTACACTGCAGTGGCATTGCTATTACCTACATAAAAGTTATAGATTATACAAGAGAGACGCTATTACGCCATTATTTTGCACCCAAAGTGAACATAGTTTCTAAATAGTTGAACGTATTCCGGGTTAACGAATGTAACCCCCTTCTCTTCTGGGTGTTAAATTTTCCGATGGTACTTTTTCTGACTTATGGTTTCATTATCCACGATATTGTTTTCGTGTACGGACAAACATGTATCTCCGGATGTCGGAAGGATAAGCCCAATAGACATATCCTAAATCCCTCCGGAACTCGGAAACATAATAAAGCCCAATATACGTATCCTAAATCACTCCGGAACTCGGAAACATAATAAAGCCCAATATACGTATCCTAAATCCCTCCGGAACTCGGAAACATAATAAAGCCCAATATACGTATCCTAAATCCCTCCGGAACTCGGAAACATAATAAAGCCCAATATACGTATCCTAAATCACTCCGGAACTCGGAAACATAATAAAGCCCAATATACGTATCCTAAATCACTCCGGAACTCGGAAACATAATAAAGCCCAATATACGCATCAAATCTTTTCCGTGACTTTTCTAACTTATAACGATATTGTTTTCGTGTTATGATTTCAGTTAGAGATTTTAGTTTCGGTATAAGTTGTCATATGTTTTCATGTAGTTTTCAACAGCCATTCAGTGTAGCCCAGAGACATTTGGCAAATAATATTTACGCAACAATGTATAATCAGTAATTGCGGTGGGCTACCAGTATAACAATTGTGTGAAGTGTTCCAATATCATGCCAGGCCTAAAATCAAATGTCACAGTTAGACAGTTATCCAATTTAAATGGTGATGTACACCTGCTTGTCTGGTGCGGTGGAAACATATCTTATTATAGATGAATCGATTATCCAATATCCATACTTCTGTAGCACCTATATTATAGAAACCATGACTGTAGATGTACATTAACGTTTCATAGAAATCGATCATGTCACAATATGTGAGTGACAACGGCCATGATGATCAGCATACAACTCTTGTATTACTGATTTGTCATACATGGTTGTATCACGGAATACTATCATTGCGGCGCAATACTATCTTGTGACGTCATAACTGTCTACTAACTGATCATTAATTGGATTGAAATTGTATGACTTAATACTATTCTCATGACGTAATAGTAATGATGCCGCAATAGTTAATTAAGTTCTAATATAGCCTTTTGTTAGATGTATGTCGCACCACTGTGCCTAAAACATTTTGTTTGTTCTCCCATAAATGCCAGGATTTACTCAAAATTCGCCTGAATGGACAAGTTGTCAGCGGAAAGCCATGGCACGAGAATTTACCACCAAGCACAGGTCGCTTCCCAATGTATGACCATTTAAAACCATGTACTAATACAGACGATTCAGGTTCGAATTCGTCTAAATGAAATTTAATGCACACTCCCGACATCCAGCTGTCAATTATTTTCTGCAAAGAATCCATATTTTTTTATTTCTGGTATATTTTCTCTTATTTAACCGTTTCATACCCTCTATCATTGTCCTTACTAAGAATACTCTGGATTCGTCTCGAAATTTATTGTTTTGTTATAATAACCTTTTAGCAGAAATATGACGGTTTACAGGACCGTGTGCATATTAGTATTAAGACATACACGCTATGCATTAACCACCTATTGCAAGTATGGCGATGACGTTTATATGGTGTGTTCCCACTTTCCCAACCTTTTATTAGTCCTATAGAAATTGAGGTAGGTGTTGGGGGAATGTATTGTTCGGTGTAACAATAGAGTTGAAAGGTGATAATTGGCGAAAATTGCTATACTGTACTGAAAATTTGTGTTTCTAAATTTGGGAAAGTTGTTCATAAATATAAGTTTCATATAGATAGATATTCTTTATTTTGAGTTATAAGCATTAAATCGAAAACATAGATATTTACATGGATAAGACAAACACATGAACATGCATAGCACATAATAGATATAAATCTTGAAATATTTTTATTGTACATATTCACTTTAATTTGACTAAGTGAGAAGCAGCATCAACATACGTCATGATGTCCATGTCGCCAGTTCGCAGTTGGTGCTTCAGTCTGATGAGCATTTGCTCACGCTCACGGTATACCCGCTTCCTTGGTCGCTGCTTTCCACCGTTGGCGTGCTGAAACAGCTTCGCCTCGTTAGCAGCCTGCTCTTTCTGGACCAGGTCTATCAATGTATAAATATTAGGATGGCAGTGTCGTAGTTGGTTGTTTATTTTATGGTGCCAACCCTCAACATGATTGGTAGTGCGTGGACCATCATTCTCGTAATGATTCCAGGAGCGGCGGTCTCCCTCTACCCACTGCTCAGTCACATAGTCCTTAAACGTAGACACCGGCACTGAGTCATTGTCACATTCTTCCAGAGTTTGGAACCACACATCTTCGACAGAGGCTAGGGGGACAAGTGGCAGTACCGAAGCACGTAGCACAAGTTTCTTCACTTCTTCATTGTCCTTGAAGTCAGCTACAAGACCACAATATTGTACTTTTCTCCACATACACTGTGTGAAGTGAAAGAAACAACCACGGACTTGAACACCAACAAACACGATACTGACAGCACGCCACGCTGCTGTTTCGAAGAGTGTGAAGAATCTGGTGTACATTGTCTGTTGTTTATTTGGGAGTAGTCCATACACTAGGGGACACATATACCCATCGATCATGGCGTGGATGGTGTATAGCTGGTAGAAATATGATGGCGAAGCGTAGAAGGTACCGTCCATATACCAGGTCTCGGCTGTAGACAGCTGGGCCAGGTTGTCAACGGTGGCGAATATGAGCATTCGCGCCACATCACCGTCATTGGCGATTAGGAATGGCTCCCCTGCAAGCGACTCTATCCACTTCCCTTCCAAGTTGACATCCGCCCTTGTCTTTGGCAGAACTGGTCTAGTCTTAGACCGCTGTCTATATAAACTGGATTTGGCTTCGTAGAAAGTGGGTAGATTAGCCACAACCTCTTGGGTGGAATTGTCCCATTCGATCGATCTTGTGTCTGCCAGCATATCGTTATAGATGGAGGGCACCGGCTGTGTTGACCCTCGGACCTGCTTTCGGACACCACTCATGATGTCCGCAGCAACAATTCTGCTGTCATCTCTTGGGTGATTGTGTTCATCAGCGATTTTGGTAGGAAGCTCATTCTTAGTGTTAATTTTAGCATTGCATGCTTTGTTGACACAGTTCCAGTAGCGACACTCCCGTTTTCTGGTTTTCAGGCTGTACATGTAACTATTTAGAACTAGAGTCTGACTTCCTCTGCTATTCTCTATGAACCGTATATTGACTAGCGCATTTGCCATTTTAGAGATTTATGATTACAGAGGAAACTGACCTTCATTTTATACTATGTTAAAGAATGACTTACAGTTAGTGACCTGTTTTTCTTAGTTTTCAACAGTTAGTAATAAGTAAATTGTTAATTTCATTAATCATTATTGTTGTTCTCAGACTAATTTGCAATCAGTTCATAATTGCTAATTAAAAAATAGTGTTGATATATAATTATGTAATTACCTAGTATAACTGTTATAATCATAAATAAATAATAGATACATATTGTTAATTGTTTGTATCTTTATAGTTCACATTTCAAAATTAAAATATGTCTGCTATTTATTATGAACCTTTATCTGAATTATTAATGTTAAACATACATACTGACAATTTTAATTTATACACAATTAAAGGAACACTTTTCTTCTTAAAGATATGCATATGCACTGGAAACAAAAATAACAAAAAAATAGTTTATTCTAGAATAAGTAAGTATTTTCAACAGATGGAACAAGATAAATAACATTGAAATAGTACACTGCAAGTACAAGTTTATGTGTGCCTTTCATTTATTTTTTGAACAGTATAGAAAATACAGGTAAGTTTGAGGGGCGAAAAGATAATTGGGGATAATTAGTATGTGTGAAAATAAAAGGTTGGGAAAGTGGGAACAAACCGTTTATATACACACAGTTTAGAGGTGTTAAACACCCGATTGTACGTATCGCTTACCTATTAAAGCCCCGATACGTATATCTTACCTATTAAAGCCCCTTACACCAATATTTGAATAATGTCTACTTCATACGCATTGTTAAATTTTGAATATGGTACATACGATATATGATCAGAGCTCTAGATACGTTTTGGTGTAAAGTGTATTTTACGGCAATGGGTAATTTATTCCTAATTATTAAACTTAAGGGGTCCTGAAAATTTAAATACAACTCGTGTAAACTTTCAAATGCCAAACGGCCATTTTTGTGAATGGCGCGCTTGGTTGAGCGGAACGATGTTCCTCTAATCGATTATAAGGTCACATGAGACTAAATAATGCGTTTTATTACGCACAGGTTTTAATCTTCAGAACGTATTTTACGCACGGCGATGTATTGTAATAAGTTTTTTTTTTTGAAAGACCAATGCGTAATTAATCGTATACGCACCTTATCTAGAGGTATATGATGCTACTGAGTGGTCAAAGATGTTAAAGGACCCAGTTAACCACAGTGTCTAATTTTAGTTTTAAAGTGTCTGGGTGGATAATAGCAGGCTTAAGAGCATGGGTGGCGCGGCCCATACATTGAACTTAAATCCCTCTCTAAATCCTTTCATTAATCCTTTCAACACCACATACCTCTAAATTGGCTTACAAAAAAGTGTAGATCCAGATGAGCCGGCTCGTGACGAGCCGTCTCATCAGGATCTGCACTTTGTTCAAGTAATATAACTATTTTTAGAATTTGTTTTACCCATTTTGATAAATGAACTGATCCAAATGTAATTTTGTTATTAATTTATTGGTCTAAAAATATCATGGACCAGTCCATGTCAGTTACTTGGTGTTGAATGGGTTAAGAACATGGCAATGCATGCATCATAATCTTTAAAGTCAAGTGTATAATTGTTGCGGGCCGACCAGTGTTCGGCCTAAATCCCATAAATGTTATTAGCATGGGAATTAGTTGGCGTCATATATATTTAACTACAACTTTGTGTCAAAGCTGGACTCTTTAGTTGGTTGGTATTGGGCAATCCTGCGTCCAACCACCAGCCTGTCGTCAACAAGTTTGAATATTTGTGAGACTGAGTCATCATACTTTTGAATTAATGAATGAAGATCAGTATATTATCCTTTCCAAATAGGTTCTTTCATTTTATGTGGGACATGTCACTAGTGACACATCTGATGCCAACGACAAGTCGGTGCTAACAGTTGATGAAGTGTGTGTGTATTACATCATTTACATCTATATACATTACCAGAAGCTAGAATTTGGTTCCTGGCCATCAGGCAGCTGTACTTTTCGGCTATAGCGTCCTATGGAAGACTGTGGGTACGTCAACTGCTGCTGGTGGTAATCTGGATTGTTCCTCCGAATCCCCCGAGGCTGTATACGTGATGTTGAACTATTGCGCTTGAACACGAGTTATTGTAGGCCTGCACTGTCTGAGTGTTTTTCCTCGTGTCCATGGTTGAAGTCATGAATAAGGACATGTGTGATTCATGCCATGGTTATAGGCCATATATTGTTCACCCTGTTGTAGTCGTACAGGGGTATGCACGCATGGTTTGTGTAACTGTATGTGTTACCATGGTTACTGTTCGTAGACTGTTCAATCGTATATTGAATCTGTACCTCTATAGATTGTCTGCATACGATATTGGTGGCACCAGTAATGGCAACACTCGTTTTCCTGTATGTGGAAACGTGGGGCACATCTTGTTTATCAGTGGTTTAATCCTCCTGGGCCGTTTTCGTCAGTTGTACAAGCCCATGAAAAGGTAAAGTACATATATTAGTGACTTAGTCAAATCTTGAACAAAACAGGACTTATTCCCAGTGTGTGCTTTACGTTTATTTATCGTCGCTACCGGTTGCCCATATAAGCGACGCCTCCTGAAGAGATTAGTCATTTTCGATTGTTTTAAGGGTAATGCAATGATACAGACATAGACCCACTCCAGAATCTCCTCTTGTTCTTTTACGTACATGGTGTAAAGCTCCGACACGAGACCTCGGTTTAAAGTCCCAACTGAAAGACTGTTAATTTTATTAGGGTTAGACGGGGGGTCGAACCTGCGATCCCTGGATTACCAGTCCAGCGTGTTAACCATTGGACTACATATCCATCTTATTCCCAGTGACTCAAGGATTATTTAAATACTGATTAGCGGTAATATCAACACAAATCCAAATGAAACACGCACGATCTATGTGTGTGGGAAAACACAAACAATCTGAAATTTCGTTTCCTCCTTAATTTATTCAAGCTGGTTCTTTTTTCATTACTCTTATAAGTTTTCATTCATGTAGTCAATATTAAGGTGAATTTCATTTACTATGTTAAATATCGTGCATTGACATTTGTGTTACGATGTGGACTCGGCGAGGCTCTCTGGACGTAATCACCGCAACAACAAAGTCTTAATAGTATTTAATTACATCTAAGAGCCGACATTATAAACAACACAGAGACGCTAGTCTCAATAGTAACCAACCAGGCTCTCTCCCTCTCTAAGATGTCCGAGATGGTTATATAGACAATTGTTGACAATTTGGCATGGAATATCAAATAGACTTGATCACACGATCATGCGTTTCCATGACCCTGTGACCCCGTCCGTGTCTACTGCCAGAGATAGTGCAACACTTCTGCAAACCACGCATTAATTCCGGCTTGCACCAGTCAATTCATTGTGTGTACGCTGCTTAGTAAGCACTCTATCACCACATGTCTGGCGAAATCCCATACGATGGTTGCGTGATCCAAACAATGGAATTCCTCCATACATTTTATCAAGTGCAGACATGTATATCATATGTCCCCAACAAAGGACATACCGTACACACACTGACAAGACTGTCCTATAATATAATCATACATGTTTAAATAATTAAATTAAGAGAGTCATCAAACATAAGGTAATTAATCACTACACATGTATATAGGCGTAAGGCAAAAGGTAACTATGCTACACTCCTCCCCTGATCAGAAGATTAATTAGTTTTAATTAATCTGACCAGCACAATACCAACAAAGCTACTATGTGCCTACGTCATAATATACATTAAAATAATAAACAAATAACAATAAAATGTTACTATGAAATTGTTGACACCAATATGCATTCGGTGTACATGACGTATTATAGCATCATATAAGGCTATGCGCTTCAAGTGTTATATGCTTAAGCACACGCGTAATAACTTGAAAATAAAACACAAAATTACACACGCAAAAATGCAGTTAATAAAACAAGTTAAATTGTCAATGTTTCTAGTTGGTGGTAAGGTCATCATATCATCTATATAATGGCATCGTTGACGGTGGTATTCGTGACATCATGGGTTGGTAACATCGCCTAAGGTACGTTATCGTTAATAATAATTAATAATAATAATATACCACATTTATATAGCGCCCTTTTCATAATAGGGTATGCGCTCAAAGGCGCTTTACAGTTGAACATATGACATATCACAGATATGGTAAAACATGAATAAGTAAGCGAAACATGACAATACAATACTAAAATTAATAAACTAAAGAACTAAAATTAAATAAAACCTACATAATTATTAATGAAACAAGTTATCGAAACATTAGAACATTAAAAATTATAAGAACTGAAAACTAATATAAGATGCCTAAGATAAGATATATAATTCCTAATATCTTTGATTTAAATAACCTTAAGAAATAAACAAAAATAAAAACATTTAAAAAATTATTATTAAATCTTTCATTAAAACAACATAACTTCATTTATGAATAATATTAAAAAAAAAAAAAAGAAGGAAAACTATCAACATGTAATTTGGAAATCATTGATATTTAACATCCATACGCTTGTTTGAAAAAGTGTGTTTTCAAAGATCTTTTAAAGGAACACAACGATTTTGAGTCCCTGATTCCATTGGGAAGGGCGTTACATAGTTTTGGTGCGGCTACTTCAAATCTTCTGTCACCATATGTCACTGACTTAATGTGTCTTGGGTCCTCCTCGACTAGTCTAAGGGAACCATTTTGCGATCTTAATGTTCTCTTAGGGTGGTACACTTTCAGCATGTTTTTAATGTAAACTGTGCCTTTGTCATTTAGTGCTTTATATGTTAGTGTTAGGATTTTGTATTTAATTCTGTAGTTGACGGGTAGCCAGTGGAGATCTTCAAGAATAGGAGACATGTGGTCGAACCGGGACGTTTTTGATATCAGGCGGGCAGCTGTGTGTTGAACATTCTGTAATTTGGAAATCGTTGATTTTGATACACCATGAAGCAGCCCATTACAATAGTCCATTCTCGATGTCACAAGCGAATTTACTAGGGTTTTTGTTGCATGGGTTGTAAGGAATTTTCTGATATGACCAATCTTTCTGATCTGCCCATAATCTGCACACTGAATTTACATGTTGTTCCATGTTAAGTTGGGAGTCTAGCATAGCCCCAAGGTTTCTCACGCACTTTGATGGTTTTATAGCAGAGTCTCCAACAGTTATTGTGATATTTTCGACTGATTGTTCTTTTTGTTTTGAGCAAAAAACAATAACTTCCGTCTTGTCTGCATTCAATTTGAGCATGTTTATGTGCATCCATTGAACAATTTCGTTAAAATAATCTTCAACACGGCGTATGGTTTCTAACTGTGATTGATCATCCGTTGGTTCAAAGGATAAATATAGCTGCGAGTCATCCGCGTAAAAGTGATGTTTAAGACCATGTTTTTTGCATATGGAACCAACGGGCTTGGTATACATGGTGTAGAATTTAGGGCCTAACACCGAACCTTGAGGAACACTGAAATGCATATTGACTGGTTTGGACAACTTTCCATCAATACAAACTGTTTGGTATCTATCAGTGAGATAAGATTTTATCCACTGGAGTGGTTTGTCGGCAATTCCAAAATGGTTTTCAAGACGATGCAGCAATGTGACATGGTCAATTGTGTCAAAGGCTGCTGACAAATCGAGCAGAACTAGAATAGAAGCATTGCTCTTATCTAGGGATTGAAGAATGTCGTTTTGCACTTTCACCAACGCGGTTTCTGTGGAGTGATATTTTCTGTATGCAGATTGGTGTTCCTCATGCAGACTGTTTGATGTTAAATGTTCTTCAATACGTGTGCTGACAACTGTTTCGGCAATTTTAGACACATATGGTAAATTTGACACTGGTCTATAGTTTTTTAGTACATTTTCATCGAGGGTTGGTTTTTTTAGCAGTGGTCGTATTCTAGAACATTTGAAAGAGGCTGGTACAGTTGATGATTCCATTGAAAGGTTGACTATCCTTGTCAGCATTGGTAAAAGCTCAACAATACATGATTTCAAGAGCCAAGTTGGGAGTGGGTCTAGTTTACACGATTTGTTTGGTGAACCGTTTATAAGTTTTTTTATCTCATCTTCCGAAGCTGGACTGAAATTGACTAGCCGGCTGGTATTTTCATTTGAATTTGTTTCGATAACCTGACTAGCTTCACTTGTAGTCAACTCATTTTGTAAAGATATTTTGTGTCTAATATCCTCCACCTTCGTGATGAAAAAATCACTAAATTCTTGAGCCAGTACTTGGGAAGTTTTGTCTGATGGCAGAGGGACCTTGCTTGGACCATCGAGTAGATGTTTTGTGACCTTGAATAAACTCTTGATCGCGTTCACATGATGAGACTTTTTCAGAAAAGTATTCGACTCTGGCATCTCGGAGCATTTTGTTCATATCGGCGCAATGGTTTCGGTAAATTTCGTGATCTATACAGAGTCTGGTGGTGCGCCATTTTCGTTCAAGTTTACGCCTGGTGTGTTTGGCGTCGTGAAGTTCTTCCGTATACCATGGACAAGTTGGTCGTTGTGTTATAGTTTTTGTTGTAATAGGAGCATGTTTATCAATAAGTGCCAAAAGTTCACTGTTGTATTTGTTAACAATTTCCTCAACATCCTTGTATTGCATATAATTTGTAAGGGCTTCGCATGATGAAATGCGTTGGACGTGACATGATAATATACCTGGCCAGGAGGCCCGCTGTAACCAAACGAATTTATGACACACTTATGAACGAAGCGTGTCATTTTCCAAGACATAGTCATAACTTCATATATAAATGAAGTGCTTAGTCCAATTAGCAGATTACTATTTGATTGTTTCATCCGCAAGTCCGAAGTGGTAGTAAAGTTATTTCGACGTTGTAAAGTTATTATATTATTTCAGTTAAGTTTATCGTTGCTTATTTATTGAGGATCGTTTGTAGCTCTGACATCAAAGCAAACTTTAAACATTCTATCGATTTTCTCTGATTGCTCATTGATATAGTCCACATGTTGTTTATGTAGATGAATCATCATTTGATGCTGTTCGTTGATGAATTTTTTTGTTGGTTTTCAATTGTCTGACATTGATGTTTTATCAGTTGCTGTTGTGAAAGAGTCGTTGCCAAAAATCTATCCATTTGTTTTGATGCCTCTATCATAGGTGTTATGTAATCTCCAATATTCTTCAATTAAAACATAGCAGTCATAAGTGTCATTATGATAAAATGGTGAAACTGTGACTAATTGTTCATAACAATCCAACGAGCCGGTCTTATATGTCACCTTGTGGGTAACGAAGAGGGCCACTCCCTGGATGTATGCTAAGTTCATTGTTTATATCACCATTGAACATTATTTACAATAAATCCAACTTGTACACAATAATATCTTCAACTGTTCTCCATTTATTTACGATTTTACGACGTCGTATTACTCAGTGCACATTGTCGCAGCTGTTGTCTGTCTTGATTTCGCCTCAACGCATGTAGCAATATACTTCCTCTACGATTCAAGCCTCCACGCATTGACGTAAATTGTGAAGCCTGAAATTCACTGGTCACAGGGGGATGTTGCCCCTGAGAAATGATATCGTCGTCCCTTCGTAACAAGTCGACCAGTTGTTCGTCATTAACGGTGTGTACATCAGCTGTTAACGACATATCTTCCATGGATGGCGACGTGGATGGAGTAGGAGAATTCTCTGAATCACTATGTTTGTGTCTACTAATTAAACATGTCATAAATTTGGAAAACTGAAGTCGTTTTACAACAAATTACAATGATTACAATAATTGCTAACACAATCCCTATGACTACATAATGAAAATAACTGTGACTGTTCTTTATAGTTATGGGCTTGTACTTTTTAACATGCTTTATAAATTCAATCATCGGGATTTCCTTCAATTCTAACAAATCTTTAGAAATTTTAACAGTTGTTAGGTTTGGAAAGTGATTTCTAAAATCATTCCAAATGTGAAATGTTGATATGTTGTGTAATGTCAACAGAGATGCCAAAGGATCTGACATTTTATAACTGGAACCTTTTTCCAAATATTCTGGTAGTTCAATATAACCATTTGTGGCATGGCATGTGTTGTTTAGTTTAATAATGCTAAATAAGGTTGGATGTTTATATCATATGGTGTCATATCTGCATTTCTACAATTTACTGTAAATTGTAAACGCTTATTTGTCGCAATTATCCAAATGCCAACATCAACATATTTTGCAATTGGCAGTCGGCTAATTTGAACTTTATGTTTACTGTATTTACTTTGTGATTGGAAGTTTTCCACGAACAACGCTGTTATACACATAACATTCAAATTTGTTTTGTAAAATGGTGTTTTTGGATCGCAGTATTTACAAAAGGATTGCTGCATATTTCGAATGCATTAGCATCTAGAATTGCAAATGTTGAACGACTTTTGCTGATCATCAGCCAATTTGTTTCAAGGACAAAATTAGCAGTATATACTAAAGCATGTTCTCCTTTTGGTAATGGTAACGGTAAATTATATATTTCATAAATTTCAAAATGTTCAGTTGTTTTGATTAGTATGATGCGAATTTGAAATTGTTCTATATAAGTGACACATGATACTGTTTTGTAATAATGCCAACTATCTATTCTGGGATCTATAGGTAGCTCAAAATTTAAGGGTAGCTTAGTTTCGATTTGTAATAAGATCATCTGTAACTCTTTTGGAGAAATTATTCCATTTGAAAGATGATGCATCGATAACATATTTAGTTCAGACTTGAGATTTTCTAGATACATAATAGTATTTTGAGTTGATAATTTTAATTCATCTATGAGCATCTGAGATTGTAAATAAACATGTACACATTGCTCCAATCGAACAAATTTTTCTTCAAAGAATTCTTTTAGATTGTGAATTTTATTGTCAAGGCTTTGAATAACACGAATAATTTCAAAAATGGATCTTCTATTTTTAGATACTTCATATATAGTCAAATTCAACACAGTCAAACTAGTTTCTACATCATGTAGTATCTGGTTTTGATTAGAGGATAAAGACTGAATGTTTTTGTCAATATTTTCTAGATCATTTTCTGAAACTGTACCAAATAATACACTCATTGCTTGACCTATTATGGGCAATAATGACCTTTTATTTCGTGTGAAGCCAGTCAAACTGTTGAAATCTTCAAAACTGGTGTGAATTGACATTAACGTGTCATTTAAAATGTTAACTTCAATTTCCAAACTTTGAAATGTTTCAAAATATGATATATGGTCATCCTTGTACCAGTCCTTCATGTTTCCAATTTTGGCTGTTTCCATATCTTCATAAATGTTGCGTACTAATGATTTATAAGCCTTTAAATCATGAACCAACGTAATCAACCAACGCCCTTCATTTACGTGTATATCATTCGTCATTTTAAAAATAACATTCTCGCGAACAAACATTGCTTCATTAAGATAGAATTGTGAAATAGACACAAACAAAATGAGAACCATCCTTATCTGCAAAATACACACAAAACAATTACGTGTTTAACTTTGTGATTGTTCCCACTATATTTTGACATTTTTGGTTCTACCTTGCATTCAATGTTGTCGATATCTACCGACATATGTTCATCATTATCTGACATTGAAATGCGTTGGCAAATAGCAGTCAGTTGTCGTTCTTAACTAGGTGGCGCCACCTGACCCGGTCCCGATACATTTGGAGTGATTCGGATTTTATCGTACTCTCCTTAGAAAACAATGTAAACACGCTCATACATAATAACACAAAATAATAGATAATTATGCCTTCAACCTGCTGCTGTGTACCCCAGTGTCATAAGAGGAGGACATGAGTTTCCGAAAGATTATGATAGGCGTTCCAAGTGGGTGAACGCGATTAGAAGGATAGACGAATCGTTCAAAGATTGGCAGCCTTCGAAGATGTAAGCCTTTTTTCTCAACCACACAACTGAATAATGACATCAACCACGCGTTTTGACCCTAACCCTGGGCGGAGCAAGTGATGAAGGCGTTCTTTATGCGTGGTTGATACTATATTCTGATCGGCTGGTTGAGATAAAGATTTTACGCTTCGAAGACTGCAGTCGTATGCAAAGGCCATTTCAGAGCTAATGATTACGTTCAACAGACCATCGATGGTATGTAAGCGCTTATTGTGTTTTTAAGAAAAGCTTGAGAATGAAAATGAGTAGCATTGAGCAGAACTAGAGTCCTGCATCATTGTCATTACACCGTCGTAGAGGCGTTAGTACGGGCGAAATACTGATTTCGGAATCAGTCATAATCAATTAGATTGTTCTGAAACAGACAAAATAAAACATAATTAGGATATGAACAACATCGGTATGATTCGAACCCGGGTCTCCCGTGTCATAGATCAACGCTCTAAACACACGGCCATTTCGACATTTATGTATTTAGAGACAATGTTATCGTATATAATAGCGTATGCTAGCCGTAAAAGTTGTTCATTTTTCCCAGTTATACAATTTTAATTCTGTTAGGTGTTGCAATTCGGGTGGAATACATATTCTTGACCATTTTTAACGTCAACTACAAGGAATTTTTTTACATATCGTTTTATCGACCATTGCATTAACTTAGCACTGTCGGACATGACCCGTGTTTACGGTTCACAGGATCGCCGCATTTCTCGGTCTTTATTGCTTATTACGCTAAAATCTGAAGCAAAATTAATACCTTTCAACCAAATCCATTTTCCTTCCTGTCTGCTTTGCATTTCTCTTCTTTAATTCCGATTTTAACTGTGGTATTGTCATAAAACCGAACTTCGATGCCATGTTAATGATGTTTATTCTGCGAGAATTCCAGGACCGGGTACAGTGGCGCCCCTAGCGGCTGCCAAGAAAGATAACTGACTGCTATTTGCCAACCCTGGGTTTCCAGGATAATTATCATTATTTACATTTTGATCAGCGTCATTGACACTACCCGGCGAATTTGACATTTCCCTATTTTCCCGACAGTTTACTCTTTTTGCAAGTTCCATAAGGGGAATATCATCTTCTCTATCAGAATCTGACCTTTCATTCCTCATTGTCTTAACTAATTTTGCAAGAGGCATGTTAATTTCGGACTCATCGGACTCATTGACCTCATTATGCTCACTCTCGCTAGATCTACAGCTCGTTCGTGGTTTTACAATATTTCAATTGACAGACGATCAGAGAAAGTTGCTATCAAGCTCAAATTTAGTGCCTGTTTATTTCATAGCCTGTTCATTTCTATTAGATGTACATTTTGTATTTAAAATAAGGGAGTCATTTATTTATAGACACTTCAGTTTCATAAATATTAAGTAACTGTGTGTTCAACCTTACTAAATTTCGAAGAGTTTATACATTTATAATTTGTGCTCGTTACAATTAAGCACATCAAATATATTATATCTTTACACAGATAATTACTGCCATTCACACTAGATAGTTATTATGCAACGTCTAGATTACTTGTCTTCGTAATAAGATGACTGGGGATCAGTGTCAGATTAGCTTAAACATTAATTAGTTGTTCTGATACATATGTGTGTATGTCATAGCCTGTAATTGGATCGCAATCATAGCAATCGTTAATAAACCATCAACAAACGTTACAGGGAAAATATTCAGTTGTTTTATTGTGTTTACCCCCGCCCCTGTATATTATGTCCGTTCTGGCGTTCCATACTTAACGTATATCGTTTGCAACTAGTATATATGTAAAATGTATTTATAAATGGTCATACTAACAATTTGCATGTGACATATTCTAACCAATCACTATTGTTGGTCACTATCAGGTCAGCTTTGGAATGGATAATAAATCGCCATTTTGGCGTATATTTATAATACATTGTAATGACTATATTGGATATATAGCCAGGTAACAATAGTTTTTGTGATTTATAAACTTCAGTCTATTCGTTAGGTTGATATCGAATTGATAGTCACATGTAATTTTATGTATTTTGAAATGTAAACATGCTCGTGTATTTTCACTAGATGCTACGCTCTAACACACCTGAATGTATTGTTTACATATTTTGACAGCTGTCATCTGTCAAACTCATAAGAATATGATTTGTACATTATGTGATTTGTTAATTTACTTTGTATGAAAATCAATGTATTTTCAGGAAAGAAGTAAATTAAAGTCATCATCCCATATAAATTATTGCGTCGAGTCTTTCACTCAAACCCACCCCCTCGAGATACATATACCCGCTAGGAGGTTTAGAGTCAGGGCAGACAAGGGACCGGCGACATGTACATAATAACATTGTCGGAATAGGACCAAGCATCTTGTCACAAAGATAATGTTACATATGTGTGTACATCATAACATTGTCGGAATAGGACCAAGCATCTTGTCACAAAGATACTGTTACATATGTGTGTACATCATAACATTGTCGGAATAGGACCAAGCATCTTGTCACAAAGATAATGTTACATATGTGTGTACATCATAAAAGTGTCGAAAAGCAACTTGTCACAAAGATAATTGCGTGGGCATTCTTGGTCCATGAAGATTCAAAATGCACCCATTGGCTGCCCAATCTGGGTAGGTGCGTGTTCGAACTGCGCATGTGCAGATCCACCCAGCGCTAGTTAAAATACCCCACTATTCTGGATGCATTGTGCTTAATCCAGAATCTTTAACAGATTAAATAAATAAAAGTTAAAACATTTAAATTGTGAATTGGATCTTTTAATTATAGGTAAGAGTCTCTAATATTATTTTATTCAGTTTGATATTCTTTAATAAGCATTGACGTCGTACTATATTGTATGAATTGATGACAGCATACTGCAGACAGGTATTTACTGCAGACAGGCATAACTGGTATTTACTATAGATAGGTAAAACTGGTATTTACTGTTGATAGGTATAGCTAGTATTTACTGTAGACAGGTATAACTGGTATTTACTATAGATAGGTATAGCTAGTATTTACTGTAGACCGGTATTTACTATAGATAGGTAAAACTGGTATTTACTGTAGATAGGTATAGCTAGTGTTTACTGTAGACAGGTATTTACTATAGATAGGTATAGCTAGTATTTACTGTAGACAGGTATAACTGGTATTTACTGTAGACAGGTATAACTGGTATTTACTATAGACAGGTATAACTGGTATTTACTGTAGACAGGTATAACTGGTATTTACTGTAGACAGGTGTAATTGGTATTTACGGTAGATAGGTATAACTGGTATTTACGGTAGATAGGTATAACTGGTATTTACTGTAGACAGGTATAACTGGTATTTACTGTAGACAGGTATAACTGGTACTAACTGTAGACAGGTATAACTGGTATTTACTGTAGACAGGTATAACTGGTACTAACTGTAGATAGGTATAACTGGTATTTATGGTAGATAGGTATAACTGGTATTTACTGCATATAGGTGTAATTGGTATTTACGGTAGACAGGTATAACTGGTATTTACTGTAGACAGGTATAACTGGTATTTACTATAGATAGGTATAGCTAGTATTTACTGTAGACAGGTATAACTGGTATTTACTGTAGACAGGTATAACTGGTATTTACGGTAGACAGGTGTAACTGGTATTTACTGTAGACAGGTATAACTGGTATTTACTATAGACCGGTATAACTGGTATTTACAATAGATAGGCATAACTTGTATTTACTATAGATAGGTAAAACTGGTATTTACTGTTGATAGGTATAGCTAGTATTTACTGTAGACAGGTATAACTGGTATTTACTATAGATAGGTATAGCTAGTATTTACTGTAGACAGGTATAGCTAGTATTTACTGTAGACAGGTATAACTGGTATTTACTATAGATAGGTATAGCTAGTATTTACTGTAGACAGGTATAGCTAGTATTTACTGTAGACAGGTATAACTGGTATTTACTATAGACAGGTATAGCTAGTATTTACTTTAGACTGGTATAACTGGTATTTACTGTAGACAGGTATAACTGGTACTAACTGTAGATAGGTATAACTGGTATTTATGGTAGATAGGTATAACTGGTATTTACTGCATATAGGTGTAATTGGTATTTACGGTAGATAGGTATAACTGGTATTTACTGTAGACAGGTGTAGTTGTTATTTACGGTAGATAGGTATAACTGGTATTTACTGTAGACAGGCATAGCTAGTATTTACTGTAGACAGGTATAACTGGTATTTACTATAGACAGGTATAACTGGTATTTACTGTAGACAGGTATAACTGGTATTTACTATAGACAGGTATAACTGGTATTTACTATAGACAGGTATAACTGGTATTTACTGTAGACAGGTATAACTGGTATTTACTATAGACAGGTATAACTGGTATTTACTGTAGACAGGTATAACTGGTATTTACTGTAGACAGGTATAACTGGTATTTACTGCAGACAGGTATAACTGGTATTTACTGTAGACAGGTATAACTGGTATTTACTGCAGACAGGTATAACTGGTACTAACTGTAGATAGGTATAACTGGTATTTATGGTAGATAGGTATAACTGGTATTTACTGCATATAGGTGTAATTGGTATTTACGGTAGATAGGTATAACTGGTATTTACTGTAGATAGGTATAACTGGTACTAACTGTAGATAGGTATAACTGGTATTTACGGTAGATAGGTATAACTGGTATTTACTGTAGACAGGTGTAGTTGTTATTTACGGTAGATAGGTATAACTGGTATTTACTGTAGACAGGTGTAATTGGTATTAACGGTAGATATATATAACTGGTACATACTGTAGACAGGTAAATTTGGTAATATTGCAGGTGCTATTGACCTTTATGGAACAATTGATGTCTTAAAATTAAATAACTATAAATATCCACCTACATATTTTATAGTACATTTTTTCATAGCCTAACACAAGAAACAAATTAACAGATACAAGTAGAGAAAATATGATGTATACAAGAATGACTAGAAATACACATATACACGTATACACATAGTTGTGTTTAATGTTCATCCAGTTGTATTGTCAATTTATTCAATGTTGTATTTTCAATATACATACAGTTGTATCTTCAGTGTACATACAGTTGTATATTCAGTGTACATACAGTTGTATCTTCAGTGTAATTACAGTTGTATCTTCAATATACATACAGTTGTATATTCAGTGTACATACAGTTGTATCTTCAGTTTACATACAGTTGTATCTTCAGTGTACATACAGTTGTATCTTCAGTTTACATACAGTTGTATTTTCAATATACATACAGTTGTATCTTCAATATACATACAGTTGTATATTCAGTGTACATACAGTTGTATCTTCAGTGTACATACAGTTGTATCTTCAGTGTTATTACAGTTGTATCTTCAATATACATACAGTTGTATATTCAGTGTACATACAGTTGTATATTCAGTGTAATTACAGTTGTATCTTCAATATACATACAGTTGTATATTCAGTTTACATACAGTTGTATCTTCAGTGTACATACAGTTGTATCTTCAATGTACATACAGTTGTATCTTCAATATACATACAGTTGTACCTTCAGTGTACATACAGTTGTATCTTCAATATACATACAGTTGTATATTCAGTGTACATACAGTTGTATCTTCAATGTACATACAGTTGTATCTTCAGTGTACATACAGTTGTATCTTCAGCGTACATACAGTTGTATCTTCAGTGTACATACAGTTGTATCTTCAGCGTACATACAGTTGTATCTTCAGTGTACATACAGTTGTATCTTCAGTGTACATACAGTTGTATCGTCAGTGTACATACAGTTATATCTTCAATGTACATACAGTTGTATCTTCAATGTACATACAGTTGTATCTTCAGTGTACATACAGTTATATCTTCAGTGTACATACAGTTGTATCTTCAGTGTACATACAGTTGTATATTCAATGTACATACAGTTGTATCTACAATGTACATACAGTTGTATCTTCAATGTACATACAGTTATATCTTCAGTGTACATACAGTTGTATCTTCAGTGTACATACAGTTGTATATTCAGTGTACATACAGTTGTATCTTCAGTGTACATACAGTTGTATCTTCAGTGTACATACAGTTGTATCTTCAGCGTACATGCAGTTGTATCTTCAGTGTACATACAGTTGTATCTTCAGCGTACATACAGTTGTATCTTCAGTGTACATACAGTTGTATCTTCAGCGTACATACAGTTGTATCTTCAGCGTACATACAGTTGTATCTTCAGTGTACATGCAGTTGTATCTTCAGTGTACATACAGTTGTATCTTCAGTGTACATACAGTTGTATCTTCAGTGTACATATAGTTGTATCTTCAGTGTACATACAGTTGTATCTTCAGTTTACATACAGTTGTATCTTCAGTGTACATACAGTTGTATCTTCAGTGTACACACAGTTGTGTCTTCAGTGTACATACAGTTGTATCTTCAGTTTACATACAGTTGTATCTTCATTGTACATACAGTTGTGTCTTCAGTGTACATACAGTTGTATCTTCAGTGTACATACAGTTGTATCTTCAGTTTACATACAGTTGTATCTTCAGTGTACATACAGTTGTATCTTCATTGTACATACAGTTGTGTCTTCAGTGTACATACAGTTGTATCTTCAATATACATACAGTTGTATCTTCAATGTACATGCAGTTGTATCGTCAGTGTACATACAGTTGTATCTTCAGTGTACATACAGTTTGTATCTTCAGTGTACATACAGTTGTATCTTCAATGTACATATAGTTGTATCTTCAGTGTACATACAGTTTTATCTACACTGTACATACAGTTGTGTCTTCAGTGTACATACAGTTGTATCTTCAATGTACATACAGTTGTATCTTCAATGTACATACAGTTGTATCTTCAGTGTACATACAGTTGTATCTACACTGTACATACAGTTGTATCTTCAGTGTACATACAGTTGTATCTTCAGTGTACATACAGTTGTATCTTCAATGTACATACAGTTGTATCTTCAGTGTACATACAGTTTTATCTACACTGTACATACAGTTGTATCTTCAATGTACATACAGTTGTATCTTCAGTGTACATACAGTATATGCAATATGGGTCGATTGTGTGTTTCTTCAGTATATAGGTATATGTACTATGGGTCGATTTTAATGTTATACTAGTGTTTCTATAGAATGCTGTTTCTTGAATGTTGCAGTTAATTTGTCCTCAGATCAACTAGCACTATATTTCTCTCATCCACAAATCTTGCATGAGCACATGTCTGAAAGATACAAATATCATTCTTACAGGATCAAACGAATGCAGTGGAACGTACTTTACACTATAGCTGTATAAATGTTCAAACTATTGTCAGTGACATGGAGTATGCGTTCAAATCTATCGATTTAGACACAACAAACAAAATATGGAATAGATTTTAAACAACATTATTAACTCAGATATATATAAAGAGTGAAAAGAATTTATGAGATTTGGTCGTATTTGATGGTTATATTAATATCAATGGACAATATAGAAGGGACAGGAGACAGAGACAAGACAGAAATAACCGAAGGGAGAATAATGAAACGACATGCTAGAAGTGATAATAACATAGGGAAAATATAGAAAGAACAGGATAAAAGGAATAACATAGAAGAGACAGAAAGAATGAACAAGGACACAGTGGCAGGATAAAAAGCCCAGATAGAGGGAACATAATACAGTCCCACCTCCCAAAACATCACCTCCCATGAGCGACACTCTCTTTATAATGTCCCTTTTATTCCCACCCTTTGCATTTTTATGTAATTTCACCTCTCATGAACGACAACTATATATTCAAACCAGTATGAGCCATCGTAACTGTCAAAACTGACAATTCCCACATTTCCAGACTTCAAAAAGTTGAACCTCTCTAGAACAACATCCTCTCTACAACAACAAATCTCGATATATCCGGATGGTGTTTGCTCTGGAGAGGTTTGACCGTAGAAGGAACAATATAGAACTTAGAGGGTAGACAAGACCGGATAGGAGGGGAAAAGGAAAAACAGACAGGATAGAATGGCTAGGACAGAAGAGAGGATAGAAGGGAAAGGGTAGTAGGAAAAGGATGACAGGAATAGGATAGAAGGGACAGAATAGTAGGCTAAAGGATAGAAGGGACCTGTTAGAAGGGAAAGGGTAGTAGGAAAATGATGTAAGGGACAGAAATAGGATAGAAGGGACAGAATAGTAGGCTAATGGATAGAAGGGACCTGTTAGAAGGGAAAGGGTAGTAGGAAAATGATGTAAGGGACAGAAATAGGATAGAAGGGACAGAATAGTAGGCTAAAGGATAGAAGGGACCTGTTAGAAGGGAAAGGGTAGTAGGAAAACGATGAAACGGATAGAAATATGCTAGAAGGGAAAGTGTAGTAGGAAAAGGATGAAAGGGACAGGAATAGGATAGAAGGGACAGAATAGTAGGCTAAAGGATAGAAGGGACCTGGTAGAGGGAAAGGATAGAAGGGAAAGGGTAGTAGGAAAATGATGAAACGGATAGAAATATGCTAGAAGGGAAAGGGTAGTAGGAAAAGGATGTAAGGGACAGAAATAGGATAGAAGGGAAAGGGTAGTAGGAAAAGGATGAAAGGAACAGAAATAGGATAGAAGGAATAGAATAGTAGGCTAAAGGATAGAAGGGACATGGTAGAAGGGAAAGGATAGTAGGAAAAGGATGAAAGGAACAGGAATAGGATAGAAGGGACATGGTATAAGGTAAAGGATAGTAGGAAAAGGATGAAAGGGACAGGAATAGGATAGAAGGGACATGGTAGAAGGTAAAGGATAGTAGGAAAAGGATGAAAGGGACAGGAATAGGATAGAAGGGACATGGTAGAAGGTAAAGGATAGTAGGAAAAGGATGTAAGGGACAGAAATAGGATAGAAGGGACATTGTAGAAGGGAAAGGGTAGTAGGAAAAGGATGCAAGGGACAGGAATAGGATAGAAGTGACATGGTAGAAGGTAAAGGATAGTAGGAAAAGGATGTAAGGGACAGAAATAGGATAGAAGGGACATGGTAGAAGGGAAAGGGTAGTAGGAAAAGGATGAAAGGGACAGAAATAGGATAGAAGGGACATGGTAGAAGGGAAAGGGTAGTAGGAAAAAGATGTAAGGGACAGAAATAGGATAGAAGGGACATGGTAGAAGGTAAAGGGTAGTAGGAAAATGATGAAAGGGATAGGATAAAAGGGACAGAATAGTAGGCTAAAGGATAGAAGGGACCTGTTAGAAAGGAAAGGGTAGTAGGAAAAGGATAAGAGGAACAGAAATAGGATAGAAGGAACATAATACTAGGTCAAAGAATAGAAGGGACATGGTAGAAGGGAAAGGGTAGTAGGAAAAGGATGTAAGGGACAGAAATAGGATAGAAGGAACAGAATACTAGGTCAAAGAATAGAAGGGGCATGCTAGAAGGGAAAGGGTAGTAGGAAAAGGATGTAAGGGACAGAAATAGGATAGAAGGGACATGGTAGAAGGGAAAGGGTAGTAGGAAAATGATGTAAGGGACAGAAATAGGATAGATGGGACATGGTAGAAGGGAAAAGGATGAAAGGGACAGAAATAGGATAGAATGAACAGAATATTAGGTCAAAGAATAGAAGGGGCATACTAGAAGGGAAAGGGTAGTAGGAAAAGGATGTAAGTGACAGAAATAGGATAGAAGGGACATGGTAGAAGGGAAAGGGTAGTAGGAAAATGATGTAAGGGACAAAAATAGGATAGAAGGGACATGGTAGAAGGGAAAGGGTAGTAGGAAAATGATGTAAGGGACATAAATAGGATAGAAGTGACATGGTAGAAGGTAAAGGATAGTAGGAAAAGGATGTAAGGGACAGAAATAGGATAGAAGGGACATGGTAGAAGGGAAAGGGTAGTAGGAAAAGGATGAAAGGGACAGGGATAGGATAGAAGGGAATTAATGGTAGGCTAAAGGATAGAAGGGACCTGTTAGAAAGGAAAAGGTAGTAGGAAAAGGATAAGAGGAACAGAAATAGGATAGAAGGAACATAATACTAGGTCAAAGAATAGAAGGGACATGGTAGAAGGGAAAGGGTAGTAGGAAAAGGATGTAAGGGACAGAAATAGGATAGAAGGAACAGAATACTAGGTCAAAGAATAGAAGGGGCATGCTAGAAGGGAAAGGGTAGTAGGAAAAGGATGTAAGGGACAGAAATAGGATAGAAGGGACATGATAGAAGGGAAAGGGTAGTAGGAAAATGATGTAAGGGACAGAAATAGGATAGAAGGAACAGAATACTAGGTCAAAGAATAGAAGGGGCATGCTAGAAGGGAAAGGGTAGTAGGAAAAGGATGTAAGGGACAGAAATAGGATAGAAGGGACATGGTAGAAGGGAAAGGGTAGTAAGAAAATTGATGTAAGGGACAGAAATAGGATAGAAGGGACATGGTAGAAGGGAAAGGGTAGTAGGAAAATGATGTAAGGGACAGAAATAGGATAGAAGGGACATGGTAGAAGGGAAAGGGTAGTAGGAAAAGGATGTAAGGGACAGGAATAGGATAGACGGGACATGGTAGAAGGGAAAAGGTAGTAGGAAAAGGATGAGAGGAACAGAAATAGGATAGAAGGAACAGAATACTAGGTCAAAGAATAGAAGGGGCATGCTAGAAGGGAAAGGGTAGTAGGAAAAGGATGTAAGGGACAGAAATAGGATAGAAGGGACATGGTAGAAGGGAAAGGGTAGTAGGAAAATGATGTAAGGGACAGAAATAGGATAGAAGGGAAAGGGTAGTAGGAAAATGATGTAAGGGACAGAAATAGGATAGAAGGGACATGGTAGAAGGGAAAGGGTAGTAGGAAAAGGATGAAAGGGACAGGAATAGGATATAAGGGACATGTTAGAAGGGACAGGGTAGTAGGAAAAGGATGAGAGGGACAGAACGAGGGTAGAATGGCAGAATAGTAGGTCAAAGGATAGAAGTCACATGTTAGAAGGAACTGGATAGAAGTCACATGAACATGATATAAGGGACAAGGTAAATTGATCAGATAGAAGGGACAAGTTAGGAAGAGACAGGATGGTTGGGTCAAATAAACAGGATAGAAGGGACGAGTTAGGAAGAGACAGGATGGTTGGGTCAAATAAACAGGATAGAAGGGACGAGTTAGATGGACAGGATAGAAGGGAAAAGTTAGCAGGGACAAGATAAAATGAACACGATAACAGGGAAATGTTAGAAGGGTCAGGATAGAAGGGACAAGTTAGCAGCAACAAGTTAGAAGGGACAAGTTAGACAGGATATAATGGAAAATATAGAATGGTCAGGATAGAAGGGACAAGTTAGAAGGGGCAAGTTAGAATGGACATGTTAGAAGGGACAAGTAGAATGGGCAGGTTAGAAGAGACAATTTTGAAGGGACAAGTTAGAATGGACAAGTTAGAAGGACAGGATAGAAGGGAAAAGTTACCAGGGACAAGTTAGAAGGGGCTAGATAAAATGAACATGATAGAAGGGACAATATAGAAGGGACACATTAGAAAGGTACACGATAAATGAACAGGATAGAAAGAACAAATTAGAAGGGACAAGATAAAATGGTACAATACGGCTACCTCAAACACTGGTGGATGCTTTGTATGTTCATGATGACCTCTCTTACTGCATTTAGCAACCTCCGGGAGACCTCGATCTGGTGTCAACATAAACACACCCGTTCTGAAACAGTATTGAATAGAGACATGCTACAACTGTTACTGAAAGATGTCAAGAATAGAAGTGATCTTACACTTATCTTCGGTGGTAAATGTTGGAAGTAATCTTACACTTATCCTCGGTGGTAAATGTTGGAAGTAATCTTACACTTATCATCAGTGGTAAATGTGGTAAGCAATCTTACACCTATCCTCAGTGGTAAATGTTGGAAGTGAGTTATAGCTTACATGGATGATGTGTCGGCAGCACAGATGAGAGTTATAGCTTACATGGATGATGTGTCGGCAGCACAGATGAGAGTTATAGCTTACATGGACGATGTGTCCACACCACAGATGAGAGTTATATCTTACCTGAATGTTATAGCTTAAATGGACGATGTTTCCGCACCACAGATGAGTTATAGCTTACATGGACAATGTGTCTGCACCACAGATGAGAGTTATATCTTACATGGACGATGTGTCTGCACCACAGATGAGAGTTATAGCTCACATGGACGATGTGTCTGCACCACAGATGAGAGTTATAGCTTACATGGATGATGTGTCCACACAACAGATGAGAGTTATATCTTACATGGACGATGTGTCTGCACCACAGATGAGAGTTATATCTTACATGGATGATGTGGCTGCACCACAGATGAGAGCTATAGCTTACATGGAGGATGTGTCCACACCACAGATGAGAGTTATAGCTTAAATGGACGATATTTCCGCACCATAGATGACAGTTATAGCTTACATGGACGATGTGTCCACACCACAGATGAGAGTTATAGCTTACATGGACGATGTGTCTGCACCACAGATGAGAGTTATAGCTTACATGGATGATGTGTCTGCACCACAGATGAGAGCAATAGCTTAAATGGACGATGTTTCCACACCACAGATGAGAGTTATAGCTTAAATGGACGATGTGTCCACACCACAGATGAGAGTTATAGCTTACCTGAATGTTATAGCTTAAATGGACGATGTTTCTGCACCACAGATGAGAGTTATAGCTTACATGGACGATGTGTCTGCACCACAGATGAGAGTTATATCTTACATGGATGATTGGCTGCACCACAGATGAGAGTTATAGCTTACATGGACGATGTGTCTGCACCACAGATGAGAGCAATAGCTTAAATGGACGATGTGTCCACACCACAGATGAGAGTTATAGCTTACCTGAATGTTATAGCTTACATGGACGATGTGTCTGCCCCGCAGATGAGAGCTATAGCTTACATGGATGATGTGGCTGCACCACAGATGAGAGTTATAGCTTAAATGGACGATATTTCCGGACCACATATGACAGTTATAGCTTACATGGACGATGTGTCTGCCCCGCAGATGAGAGCTATAGCTTACATGGATGATGTGGCTGCACCACAGATGAGAGTTATAGCTTAAATGGACGATATTTCCGGACCACATATGACAGTTATAGCTTACATGGACGATGTGTCTGCCCCGCAGATGAGAGCTATAGCTTACATGGATGATGTGGCTGCACCACAGATGAGAGTTATAGCTTAAATGGACGATATTTCCGGACCACATATGACAGTTATAGCTTACATGGACGATGTGTCTGCCCCGCAGATGAGAGCTATAGCTTACATGGATGATGTGGCTGCACCACAGATGAGAGTTATAGCTTAAATGGACGATGTTTCCGCACCACAGATGAGAGTTATAGCTTAAATGGACGATGTTTCCGCACAACAGATGAGAGTTATAGCTTAAATGGACGCTGTATCCCCAACACAGTGCTTCTCCACTACGTACAAGTTTATTAACTTTATCTAAGGAAGAGGAGCTAAATCGAGCTAACCTGTACCCCAATGTACTGGAGATAAATTAAGCTTGTAAGAACTTACTCATTAAACTTGGGTGATACTACGATTGCAATAGCCTCTGGCATGAGTTGTTGGTATGGATAGTGTGTATGTAGGTCTACACTTGACAAGAATGCTGTCTGCGTTGGATGTGTCTGAAAAGAAAACCCGTGTTTATACAAAATCGCTAATCCTGAAAACAATCCATAAAACCTAACGAGAAATAATGTTCAACTATAATGTATTCAAGTACATTTCTATGTGAAATTCTATTGACCAAAATATGTCCATGGCTGACAAATACATATACCCTACTGAACAACAATACATGTCCATGGCTGACAAATACCAATACCCTACTGAACAATACATGTCCATGGCTGACAAATACCTATACCCTACTGAACAATACATGTCCATGGCTGACAAATACCTATACCCTACTGAACAATACATGTTGTCCATGGATGACAAATACCTATACCTTAGTGAACAATACATGTCCATGGCTGACAAATACCTATACCCTACTGAACAATACATGTTGTCCATGGCTGACAAATACCTATACCCTAGTGAACAATACATGTCCATGGCTGACAAATACCTATACCCTACTGAACAATACATGTTGTCCATGGCTGACAAATACCTATACCCTACTGAACAATATATGTTGTCCATGGCTGACAAATACCTATACCCTACTGAACAACACATGTTGTCCATGGCTGACAAATACCTATACCCTACTGAACAATACATGTCCATGGCTGAAAAATACCTATACCCTACTGAACAATACATGTTGTCCATGGATGACAAATACCTATACTCTACTGAACAATACATGTTGTCCATGGCTGACAAATACCTATACCCTACTGAATAATACATATTGTCCATGGCTGACAAATACCTATACCCTACTGAACAATATATGTCCATGGCTGACAAATACCTATACCCTACTGAACAATATATGTCCATGGCTGACCTATACCCTACTGAACAACACATGATGTCCATGGCTGACAAATACCTATACCCTACTGAACAATATATATTGTCCATGGCTGACAAATGTATAACCCCTACTGAACAATACATGCCCATGGCTGACAAATACATATCCCCTACTGAACAATACATGTCCATGGCTGACAAATACATATCCCCTACTGAACAATACATGTCCATGGCTGACAAATACATATCCCCTACTGAACAACACATGTTGTCCATGGCTGACAAATGTATAACCCCTACTGAACAATACATGCCCATGCATAGGAAACACAACAAATATCCATGTACCCAGCAAGGGAAAGACAACAAACATCCATGTACACAGCAAGGGGAAGACAACAAACATACATGTATCCAGCAAGGGAAAGACAACAAACATCCATGTACCTAGCAAGGGAAAGACAACAAACATCCATGTACACAGCAAGGGAAAGACAACAAACATCCATGTACCCAGCAATGGAAAGACAACAAACATACATGTACCCAGCAAGGGAAAGACAACAAACATCCATGTACACAGCAAGGGAAAGACAACAAACATACATGTATCCAGCAAGGGAAAGACAATAAAACATACATGTATCCAGCAAGGGAAAGACAATAAAACATACATGTATCCAGCAAGGGAAAGACAATAAAACATACATGTACCCAGCAAGGGAAAGACAACAAACATACATGTATCCAGCAAGGGAAAGACAACAAACATACATGTATCCAGCAAGGGAAAGACAATAAAACATACATGTATCCAGCAAGGGAAAGACAACAAACATACATGTATCCAGCAAGGAAGACAACAAACATACATGTATCCAGCAAGGGATAGACAACACACATACATGTATCCAGCAAAGGGAAAGACAACTAACATACATGTGTCCAACAAGGAAAAGACAACAAACATACATGTATCCAGCAAGGGAAAGACAACAAACATACATGTACCCAGTAAGGAAAAGACAACAAACATACATGTACCCAGCAAGGAAAAGACAACGAACATACATGTATCCAGCAAGGAAAAGATAACAAACATACATGTACCCAGCAAGGAAAAGACAACAAACATACATGTATCCAGCAAGGGAAAGACAACAAACATACATGTATCCAGCAAGGGAAAGACAACAAACATCCATGTATCCAGCAAGGGAAAGACAACAAACATACATGTATCCAGCAAGGGAAAGACAACAAACATACATGTATCCAGCAAGGGAAAGACAACAAACATCCATGTATCCAGCAAGGGAAAGACAACAAACATACATGTATCCAGCAAGGGAAAGACAACACACATACATGTATCCAGCAAGGGAAAGACAACAAACATACATGTATCCAGCAAGGGAAAGACAACAAACATCCATGTATCCAGCAAGGGAAAGACAACAAACATACATGTATCCAGCAGAGGGAAAGACAACAAACATACATGTATCCAGCAAGGGAAATACAACACACATACATGTATCCAGCAAGGGAAAGACAACAAACATACATGTATCCAGCAAGGGAAAGACAACAAACATCCATGTATCCAGCAAGGGAAAGACAACAAACATACATGTATCCAGCAAGGGAAAGACAACAAACATCCATGTATCCAGCAAGGGAAAGACAACAAACATACATGTACCCAGCAAGGGAAAGACAACAAACATACATGTATCCAGCAAGGGAAAGACAACAAACATACATGTATCCAGCAAGGGAAAGACAACAAACATACATGTATCCAGCAAGGGAAAGACAACAAACATCCATGTATCCAGCAAGGGAAAGACAACAAACATCCATGTACACAGCAAGGGAAAGACAACAAACATCCATGTACCCAGCAATGGAAAGACAACAAACATACATGTACCCAGCAAGGGAAAGACAACAAACATCCATGTACACAGCAAGGGAAAGACAACAAACATACATGTATCCAGCAAGGGAAAGACAATAAAACATACATGTATCCAGCAAGGGAAAGACAATAAAACATACATGTACCCAGCAAGGGAAAGACAACAAACATACATGTATCCAGCAAGGGAAAGACAACAAACATACATGTATCCAGCAAGGGAAAGACAATAAAACATACATGTATCCAGCAAGGGAAAGACAACAAACATACATGTATCCAGCAAGGAAGACAACAAACATACATGTATCCAGCAAGGGATAGACAACACACATACATGTATCCAGCAAAGGGAAAGACAACTAACATACATGTGTCCAACAAGGAAAAGACAACAAACATACATGTATCCAGCAAGGGAAAGACAACAAACATACATGTACCCAGCAAGGAAAAGACAACAAACATACATGTATCCAACAAGGGAAAGACAACAAACATACATGTACCCAGCAAGGGAAAGACAACAAACATACATGTATCCAACAAGGGAAAGACAACAAACATACATGTACCCAGTAAGGAAAAGACAACAAACATACATGTACCCAGCAAGGAAAAGACAACGAACATACATGTATCCAGCAAGGAAAAGATAACAAACATACATGTACCCAGCAAGGAAAAGACAACAAACATACATGTATCCAGCAAGGGAAAGACAACAAACATACATGTATCCAGCAAGGGAAAGACAACAAACATCCATGTATCCAGCAAGGGAAAGACAACAAACATACATGTATCCAGCAAGGGAAAGACAACAAACATACATGTATCCAGCAAGGGAAAGACAACAAACATACATGTACCCAGCAAGGGAAAGACAACAAACATACATGTATCCAGCAAATGAAAGACAACAAACATACATGTATCCAGCAAGGGAAAGACAACAAACATACATGTATCCAGCAAGGGAAAGACAACAAACATACATGTATCCAGCAAGGGAAAGACAACAAACATACATGTATCCAGCAAGGGAAAGACAACAAACATACATGTATCCAGCAAGGGAAAGACAACAAACATACATGTATCCAGCAAGGGAAAGACAACAAACATACATGTATCCAGCAAGGGAAAGACAACAAACATACATGTATCCAGAAAGGGAAAGACAACAAACATACATGTATCCAGCAAGGGAAAGACAACAAACATACATGTATCCAGCAAGGGAAAGACAACAAACATACATGTATCCAGCAAGGGAAAGACAACAAACATACATGTATCCAGCAAGGGAAAGACAACAAACATACATGTATCCAGCAAGGGAAAGACAACAAACATACATGTATCCAGCAAGGGAAAGACAACAAACATACATGTATCCAGCAAGGGAAAGACAACAAACATACATGTATCCAGCAAGGGAAAGACAACAAACATACATGTATCCAGCAAGGGAAAGACAACAAACATACATGTATCCAGCAAGGGAAAGACAACAAACATACATGTATCCAGCAAGGGAAAGACAACAAACATACATGTACCCAGCAAGGGAAAGACAACAAACATCATGTACCAGCAAGGGAAAGACAACAAACATACATGTATCCAGCAAGGGAAAGACAAAAAAACATACATGTATCCAGCAAGGGAAAGACAAACAAACATACATGTATCCAGCAAGGGAAAGACAACAAACATACATGTATCCAGCAAGGGAAAGACAAAAAACATACATGTATCCAGCAAGGGAAAGACAACAAACATACATGTATCCAGCAAGGGAAAGACAACAAACATACATGTATCCAGCAAGGGAAAGACAACAAACATACATGTATCCAGCAAGGGAAAGACAACAAACATACATGTATCCAGCAAGGGAAAGACAATAAACATACATGTATCCAGCAAGGGAAAGACAACAAACATACATGTATCCAGCAAGGGAAAGACAACAAACATCCATGTATCCAGCAAGGGAAAGACAACAAACATACATGTACCCAGCAAGGGAAAGACAACAAACATCCATGTACACAGCAAGGGAAAGACAACAAACATACATGTATCCAGCAAGGGAAAGACAATAAAACATACATGTATCCAGCAAGGGAAAGACAATAAAACATACATGTACCCAGCAAGGGAAAGACAACAAACATACATGTATCCAGCAAGGGAAAGACAATAAAACATACATGTATCCAGCAAGGGAAAGACAACAAACATACATGTATCCAGCAAGGGAAAGACAACAAACATACATGTATCCAGCAAGGAAAAGACAATAAAACATACATGTACCCAGCCAGGAAAAGACAACACACATACATGTATCCAGCAAGGGAAATACAACAAACATAAATGTATCCAGCAAGGGAAAGACAATAAAACATACATGTATCCAGCAAGGGAAAGACAATAAAACATACATGTATCCAGCAAGGGAAATACAACAAACATAAATGTATCCAGCAAGGGAAAGACAACACACATACATGTACCCAGCAAGGGAAAGACAACAAACATACATGTACCCAGCAAGGGAAAGACAACAAACATACATGTATCCAGCAAGGGAAAGACAACAAACATACATGTATCCAGCAAGGGAAAGACAACAAACATACATGTACCCAGCAAGGGAAAGACAACAAACATACATGTACCCAGAAAGGAAAAGACAACAAACATACATGTATCCAGCAAGGGAAAGACAACAAACAAACATGTATCCAGCAAGGGAAAGACAACAAACATACATGTACCCAGCAAGGGAAAGACAACAAACATACATGTACCCAGCAAGGGAAAGACAACAAACATACATGTATCCAGCAAGGGAAAGACAACAAACATACATGTATCCAGCAAGGGATAGACAACAAACATCCATGTACCACGAAAGGAAAAGACAACAAACATACATGTATCCAGCAAGGGATAGACAACAAACATACATGTACACAGCAAGGGAAAGACAACAAACATACATGTACCACGAAAGGAAAGGACAACAAACATACATGTATCCAGCAAGGGAAAGACAACAAACATACATGTACCCAGCAAGGGAAAGACAACAAACATACATGTATCCAGCAAGGGAAATACAACAAATATACATGTATCCAGCAAGGGAAAGACAACAAACATCCATGTACACAGCAAGGGAAAGACAACAAACATACATGTATCCAGCAAGGGAAAGACAACAAACATACATGTATCCAGCAAGGGAAATACAACAAACATACATGTATCCAGCAAGGGAAAGACAACAAACATCCATGTACACAGCAAGGGAAAGACAACAAACATCCATGTACACAGCAAGGGAAAGACAACAAACATCCATGTACCACGAAAGGAAAAGACAACAAACATACATGTATCCAGCAAGGGAAAGACAACAAACATACATGTACCCAGAAAGGAAAAGACAACAAACATACATGTATCCAGCCGAGGGAAAGACAACAAACATACATGTATCCAGCAACAGAAAGACAACAACATACATGTATCCAGCAAGGGAAAGACAACAAACATACATGTATCCAGCAAGGGAAAGACAACAAACATACATGTACCCAGAAAGGAAAAGACAACAAACATACATGTATCCAGCCGAGGGAAAGACAACAAACATACATGTATCCAGCAACAGAAAGACAACAACATACATGTATCCAGCAAGGGAAAGACAACAAACATACATGTATCCAGCAAGGGAAAGACAACAAACATACATGTATCCAGCAACAGAAAGACAACAACATACATGTATCCAGCAAGGGAAAGACAACAAACATACATGTATCCAGCAAGGGAAAGACAACAAACATACATGTATCCAGCAAGGGAAAGACAACAAACATACATGTATCCAGCAAGGGAAAGACAACAAACATACATGTACCAGAAAGGGAAAGACAACAAACATACATGTATCCAGCAAGGGAAAGACAACAAACATACATGTACCCAGCAAGGGAAAGACAACAAACATACATGTATCCAGCAAGGGAAAGACAACAAACATACATGTATCCAGCAGAGGGAAAGACAACAAACATACATGTATCCAGCAAGGGAAAGACAACAAACATACATGTACCACGAAAGGAAAAGACAACAAACATACATGTATCCAGCAAGGGAAAGACAACAAACATACATGTACCCAGCAAGGGAAAGACAACAAACATACATGTATCCAGCAGAGGGAAAGACAACAAACATACATGTATCCAGCAAGGGAAAGACAACAAACATACATGTATCCAGCAAGGGAAAGACAACAAACATACATGTATCCAGCAAGGGAAAGACAACAAACATACATGTATCCAGCAAGGGAAAGACAACAAACATACATGTATCCAGCAAGGGAAAGACAACAAACATACATGTATCCAGCAAGGGAAAGACAACAAACATACATGTATCCAGCAAGGGAAAGACAACAAACATACATGTATCCAGCAAGGGAAAGACAACAAACATACATGTATCCAGCAAGGGAAAGACAACAAACATACATGTATCCAGCAAGGGAAAGACAACAAACATACATGTATCCAGCAAGGGAAAGACAACAAACATACATGTATCCAGCAAGGGAAAGACAACAAACATACATGTATCCAGCAAGGGAAAGACAACAAACATACATGTATCCAGCAAGGGAAAGACAACAAACATACATGTATCCAGCAAGGAAAAGACAACAAACATACATGTATCCAGCAAGGGAAAGACAACAAACATACATGTATCCAGCAAGGGAAAGACAACAAACATACATGTACCCAGCAAGGGAAAGACAACAAACATACATGTACCCAGCAAGGGAAAGACAACAAACATACATGTATCCAGCAAGGGAAAGACAACAAACATACATGTATCCAGCAAGGGATAGACAACAAACATCCATGTACCACGAAAGGAAAAGACAACAAACATACATGTATCCAGCAAGGGATAGACAACAAACATACATGTACACAGCAAGGGAAAGACAACAAACATACATGTACCACGAAAGGAAAGGACAACAAACATACATGTATCCAGCAAGGGAAAGACAACAAACATACATGTACCCAGCAAGGGAAAGACAACAAACATACATGTATCCAGCAAGGGAAATACAACAAACATACATGTATCCAGCAAGGGAAAGACAACAAACATCCATGTACACAGCAAGGGAAAGACAACAAACATACATGTATCCAGCAAGGGAAAGACAACAAACATACATGTATCCAGCAAGGGAAATACAACAAACATACATGTATCCAGCAAGGGAAAGACAACAAACATCCATGTACACAGCAAGGGAAAGACAACAAACATCCATGTACACAGCAAGGGAAAGACAACAAACATCCATGTACCACGAAAGGAAAAGACAACAAACATACATGTATCCAGCAAGGGAAAGACAACAAACATACATGTACCCAGAAAGGAAAAGACAACAAACATACATGTATCCAGCCGAGGGAAAGACAACAAACATACATGTATCCAGCAACAGAAAGACAACAACATACATGTATCCAGCAAGGGAAAGACAACAAACATACATGTATCCAGCAAGGGAAAGACAACAAACATACATGTACCCAGAAAGGAAAAGACAACAAACATACATGTATCCAGCCGAGGGAAAGACAACAAACATACATGTATCCAGCAACAGAAAGACAACAACATACATGTATCCAGCAAGGGAAAGACAACAAACATACATGTATCCAGCAAGGGAAAGACAACAAACATACATGTATCCAGCAACAGAAAGACAACAACATACATGTATCCAGCAAGGGAAAGACAACAAACATACATGTATCCAGCAAGGGAAAGACAACAAACATACATGTATCCAGCAACAGAAAGACAACAACATACATGTATCCAGCAAGGGAAAGACAACAAACATACATGTATCCAGCAAGGGAAAGACAACAAACATACATGTATCCAGCAAGAGAAAGACAACAACATACATGTATCCAGCAAGGGAAAGACAACAAACATACATGTATCCAGCAAGGGAAAGACAACAAACATACATGTATCCAGCAGAGGGAAAGACAACAAACATACATGTATCCAGCAAGGGAAAGACAACAAACATACATGTACCACGAAAGGAAAAGACAACAAACATACATGTATCCAGCAAGGGAAAGACAACAAACATACATGTACGCAGCAAGGGAAAGACAACAAACATACATGTATCCAGCAGAGGGAAAGACAACAAACATACATGTATCCAGCAGAGGGAAAGACAACAAACATACATGTATCCAGCCGAGGGAAAGACAACAAACATACATGTATCCAGCAGAGGGAAAGACAACAAACATACATGTATCCAGCAAGGGAAAGACAACAAACATACAAGTATCCAGCAAGGGAAAGACAACAAACATACATGTATCCAGCAAGGGAAAGACAACAAACATACATGTATCCAGCAAGGGAAAGACAACAAACATACATGTATCCAGCAAGGGAAAGACAACAAACATACATGTATCCAGCAAGGGAAAGACAACAAACATACATGTATCCAGCAGAGGGAAAGACAACAAACATACATGTATCCAGCAAGGGAAAGACAACAAACATACCTGTATCCAGCCGAGGGAAAGACAACAAACATACATGTATCCAGCAGAGGGAAAGACAACAAACATACATGTATCCAGCCGAGGGAAAGACAACAAACATACATGTATCCAGCAGAGGGAAAGACAACAAACATACATGTATCCAGCAGAGGGAAAGACAACAAACATACATGTATCCAGCCGAGGGAAAGACAACAAACATACATGTATCCAGCAGAGGGAAAGACAACAAACATACATGTATCCAGCAGAGGGAAAGACAACAAACATACATGTATCCAGCAGAGGGAAAGACAACAAACATACATGTATCCAGCAGAGGGAAAGACAACAAACATACATGTATCCAGCCGAGGGAAAGACAACAAACATACATGTATCCAGCCGAGGGAAAGACAACAAACATACATGTATCCAGCAGAGGGAAAGACAACAAACATACATGTATCCAGCCGAGGGAAAGACAACAAACATACATGTATCCAGCAGAGGGAAAGACAACAAACATACATGTATCCAGCAGAGGGAAAGACAACAAACATACATGTATCCAGCAGAGGGAAAGACAACAAACATACATGTATCCAGCAGAGGGAAAGACAACAAACATACATGTATCCAGCCGAGGGAAAGACAACAAACATACATGTATCCAGCAGAGGGAAAGACAACAAACATACATGTATCCAGCAGAGGGAAAGACAACAAACATACATGTATCCAGCAGAGGGAAAAACAACAAACATACATGTATCCAGCAGAGGGAAAGACAACAAACATACATGTATCCAGCCGAGGGAAAGGAGATCATTACTATCCTGGAACTCGAACAAGTCTTCTTCATTCTCGGCGTTACAGCTGTCCGGCGTTCCCATCTGTTTGGGAACCAGCACATGTGTGACAAACAGTACTCCATGTTCCTACAAAAACAAAGCACAAATTTTATACAAATGTACATGTGTACTGGAGAGTCATCATGTTTTATACCACATTTAATTTTCTTAGTCATCAAATTCCATTTTTCTAATTTGGACGCCCACACTTAGTGTCACGTATACCTCACATTTTCTGATGCTTAGTATGGCAACATTGTTCTTCATTCAGAGTCACATGGTTAGGGTTACCATTCTCCAGTTTGTATGTCCACCCACACCCACCACCTATTTTGATAGGCATGTTTAATCGGGTGACAATTTCTTCATTTTGAGCTCATCTTACCCAGCTTTATGAGGAGAAGATTATCAGAAGTATGTAGAGGTTATTGCGAGGATACATATATACTACACACCATATATGGTATGAATACATATATACTACACACCATATATGGCATGAATACATATATACTACACACCATATATGGCATGAATACATATATACTACACACCATATATGGCATGGATACATATATACTACACACCATATATGGCATGGATACATAAATACTACACACGATATATGGCATGGATACATATATACTACACACCATATATGGCATGGATACATATATACTACACACCATATATGGTATGAATACATATATACTACACACCATATATAGCATGAATACATATATACTACACACCATATATGGCATGAATACATATATACTACACACCATATATGGTATGAATACATATATACTACACACCATATATGGCATGGATACATAAATACTACACAGGATACATATATACTACACACCATATTTGGCAAAATTACAACAATCGTTTCGTTAGAAAATACAGCGGTTTATCTTACACTGATATATTGACTACATTTTGGTATCGTTCTCAGGTTTGCCGATTGATAACATTATGCATGTTACCTCCTGGATTATGCATGTTACCTCCTGGATTATACATGTTACCTCCTGGATTATGCATGTTACCTCCTGGATTATGCATGTTACCTCCTGGATTATGCATGTTACCTCCTGGATTATACATGTACCTCCTGGATTATGCATGTTACCTCCTGGATTATACATGTTACCTCCTGGATTATGCATGTTACCTCCTGGATTATGCATGTTACCTCCTGGATTATACATGTTACCTCCTGGATTATGCATGTTACCTCCTGGATTATACATGTTACCTCCTGGATTATGCATGTTACCTCCTGGATTATACATGTTACCTCCTGGATTATGCATGTTACCTCCTGGATTATACATGTTACCTCCTGGATTATACATGTTACCTCCTGGATTATGCATGTACCTCCTGGATTATACATGTTACCTCCTGGATTATGCATGCTACCTCCTGGATTATACATGTTACCTCCTGGATTATGCATGTTACCTCCTGGATTATACATGTTACCTCCTGGATTATGCATGTTACCTCCTGGATTATACATGTTACCTCCTGGATTATGCATGCTACCTCCTGGATTATACATGTTACCTCCTGGATTATGCATGTTACCTCCTGGATTATACATGTTACCTCCTGGATTATGCATGTTACCTCCTGGATTATACATGTTACCTCCTGGATTATGCATGTTACCTCCTGGATTATACATGTTACCTCCTGGATTATACATGTTACCTCCTGGATTATGCATGTTACCTCTTGGATTATGCATGTTACCTCCTGGATTATACATGTTACCTCCTGGATTATGCATGTTACCTCCTGGATTATACATGTTACCTCCTGGATTATACATGTTACCTCCTGGATTATGCATGTTACCTCCTGGATTATGCATGTTACCTCTTGGATTATGCATGTTATCTCCTGGATTATACATGTTACCTCCTGGATTATGCATGTTACCTCCTGGATTATGCATGTTACCTCCTGGATTATGCATGTTACCTCTTGGATTATGCATGTTACCTCCTGGATTATACATGCTACCTCCTGGATTATGCATATTACCTCCTGGATTATGCATATTACCTCCTGGATTATGCATATTACCTCCTGGATTATGCATATTACCTCCTGGATTATGCATATTACCTCCTGGATTATGCATATTACCTCCTGGATTATGCATGTTACCTCCTGGATTATGCATGTTACCTCCTGGATTATGCATGTTACCTCCTGGATTATACATGCTACCTCCTGGATTATGCATATTACCTCCTGGATTATGCATATTACCTCCTGGATTATGCATGTTACCTCCTGGATTATACATGCTACCTCCTGGATTATGCATATTACCTCCTGGATTATGCATATTACCTCCTGGATTATGCATGTTACCTCCTGGATTATGCATGTTACCTCCTGGATTATACATGCTACCTCCTGGATTATGCATGTTACCTCCTGGATTATACATGTTACCTCCTGGATTATACAAGTTACCTCCTGGATTATACATGCTACCTCCTGGATTATGCATGTTACCTCCTGGATTATGCATGCTACCTCCTGGATTATGCATGTTACCTCCTGGATTATACATGTTACCTCCTGGATTATACATGTTACCTCCTGGATTATACATGCTACCTCCTGGATTATGCATGTTACCTCCTGGATTATGCATGTTATCTCCTGGATTATAGATGTTACCTCCTGGATTATGCATGTTATCTCCTGGATTATACATGTTACCTCCTGGATTATGCATGTTACCTCTTGGATTATGCATGTTACCTCCTGGATTATGCATGTTACCTCCTGGATTATGCATGTTACCTCCTGGATTATGTCAAATGTCACGTATGCCATCTATTTGCAGAGACAACAAATTGTAACATTTTACGATATTTATATCTGCTTTGACTGAATCCCTGTGAACAATAAGTAGGACATAGTAAGCAGGACATAGGCTGTACTAGTAAGCAGGACGTAGGCTGTACTATTAAGCAGGACATAGGGTGTACTAGTAAGTAGGACATAGGCTGTACTAGTAAGCAGGACATAAGCTGTACTAGTAAGCAGGACATAGGGTGTACTAGTAAGCAGGACATAGGGTGTACTAGTAAGCAGGACATAGGCTGTACTAGTAAGCAGGACATAGGGTGTACTAGTAAGCAGGACATAGGCTGTACTATTAAGCAGGACATAGGGTGTACTAGTAAGCAGGACATAGGCTGTACTAGTAAGCAGGACATAGGCTGTACTAGTAAGCAGGACATAGGGTGTACTAGTAAGCAGGACATAGGCTGTACTAGTAAGCAGAACATAGGGTGTACTAGTAAGCAGGACATAGGCTGTACTAGTAAGCAGGACATAGGGTGTACTAGTAAGCAGGACATAGGGTGTACTAGTAAGCAGGACATAGGCTGTACTAGTAAGCAGGACATAGGCTGTACTAGTAAGCAGGACATAGGGTGTACTAGTAAGCAGGACATAGGGTGTACTAGTAAGCAGAACATAGGCTGTACTAGTAAGCAGGACATAGGGTGTACTAGTAAGCAGGACATAGGTGTACTAGTAAGCAGGACATAGTATGTACTAGTAAGCAGGACATAGGCTGTACTAGTAAGCAGGACATAGGCTGTACTAGTAAGCAGGACATAGGGTGTACTAGTAAGCAGGACATAGGCTGTACTAGTAAGCAGAACATAGGGTGTACTAGTAAGCAGGACATAGGCTGTACTAGTAAGCAGGACATAGGGTGTACTAGTAAGCAGGACATAGGGTGTACTAGTAAGCAGGACATAGGCTGTACTAGTAAGCAGGACATAGGCTGTACTAGTAAGCAGGACATAGGGTGTACTAGTAAGCAGGACATAGGGTGTACTAGTAAGCAGAACATAGGCTGTACTAGTAAGCAGGAGATAGGGTGTACTAGTAAGCAGGACATATGGTGTACTAGTAAGCAGGACATAGTATGTACTAGTAAGCAGGACATAGGCTGTACTAGTAAGCAGGACATAGGCTGTACTAGTAAGCAGGACATAGGTTGTACTAGTAAGCAGGACATAGGGTGTACTAGTAAGCAGGACATAGGCTGTACTAGTAAGCAGGACATAGGATGTACTAGTAAGCAGGACATAGGCTGTACTAGTAAGCAGGACATAGGCTGTACTAGTAAGCAGGACATAGGTTGTACTAGTAAGCAGGACATATGGTGTACTAGTAAGCAGGACATAGGCTGTACTAGTAAGCAGGACATAGGCTGTACTAGTAAGCAGGACATAGGCTGTACTAGTAAGCAGGACATAGGCTGTACTAGTAAGCAGGACATAGGCTGTACTAGTAAGCAGGACATAGGCTGTACTAGTAAGCAGGACATAGGCTGTACTAGTAAGCAGGACATAGGCTGTACTAGTAAGCAGGACATAGGCTGTACTAGTAAGCAGGACATAGGCTGTACTAGTAAGCAGGACATAGGCTGTACTAGTAAGCAGGACATAGGCTGTACTAGTAAGCAGGACATAGGCTGTACTAGTAAGCAGGACATAGGCTGTACTAGTAAGCAGGACATAGGCTGTACTAGTAAGCAGGACATAGGCTGTACTAGTAAGCAGGACATAGGCTGTACTAGTAAGCAGGACATAGGTTGTACTAGTAAGCAGGACATAGGCTGTACTAGTAAGCAGGACATAGGCTGTACTAGTAAGCAGGACATAGGTTGTACTAGTAAGCAGGACATAGGCTGTACTAGTAAGCAGGACATAGGCTGTACTAGTAAGCAGGACATAGGCTGTACTAGTAAGCAGGACATAGGCTGTACTAGTAAGCAGGACATAGGCTGTACTAGTAAGCAGGACATAGGCTGTACTAGTAAGCAGGACATAGGCTGTACTAGTAAGCAGGACATAGGCTGTACTAGTAAGCAGGACATAGGCTGTACTAGTAAGCAGGACATAGGCTGTACTAGTAAGCAGGACATAGGCTGTACTAGTAAGCAGGACATAGGCTGTACTAGTAAGCAGGACATAGGCTGTACTAGTAAGCAGGACATAGGCTGTACTAGTAAGCAGGACATAGGCTGTACTAGTAAGCAGGACATAGGCTGTACTAGTAAGCAGGACATAGGCTGTACTAGTAAGCAGGACATAGGCTGTACTAGTAAGCAGGACATAGGCTGTACTAGTAAGCAGGACATAGGCTGTACTAGTAAGCAGGACATAGGCTGTACTAGTAAGCAGGACATAGGCTGTACTAGTAAGCAGGACATAGGCTGTACTAGTAAGCAGGACATAGGCTGTACTAGTAAGCAGGACATAGGCTGTACTAGTAAGCAGGACATAGGCTGTACTAGTAAGCAGGACATAGGCTGTACTAGTAAGCAGGACATAGGCTGTACTAGTAAGCAGGACATAGGCTGTACTAGTAAGCAGGACATAGGCTGTACTAGTAAGCAGGACATAGGCTGTACTAGTAAGCAGGACATAGGCTGTACTAGTAAGCAGGACATAGGCTGTACTAGTAAGCAGGACATAGGGTGTACTAGTAAGCAGGACATAGGGTGTACTAGTAAGCAGGACATAGGCTGTACTAGTAAGCAGGACATAGGGTGTACTAGTAAGCAGGACATAGGGTGTACTAGTAAGCAGGACATAGGCTGTACTAGTAAGCAGGACATAGGGTGTACTAGTAAGCAGGACATAGGCTGTACTAGTAAGCAGGACATAGGCTGTACTAGTAAGCAGGACATAGGCTGTACTAGTAAGCAGGACATAGGCTGTACTAGTAAGCAGGACATAGGCTGTACTAGTAAGCAGGACATAGGCTGTACTAGTAAGCAGGACATAGGCTGTACTAGTAAGCAGGACATAGGCTGTACTAGTAAGCAGGACATAGGCTGTACTAGTAAGCAGGACATAGGCTGTACTAGTAAGCAGGACATAGGGTGTACTAGTAAGCAGGACATAGGCTGTACTAGTAAGCAGGACATAGGTGTACTAGTAAGCAGGACATAGGCTGTACTATTAAGCAGGACATAGGGTGTACTAGTAAGCAGGACATAGGCTGTACTAGTAAGCAGGACATAGGCTGTACTAGTAAGCAGGACATAGGGTGTACTTGTAAGCAGGACATAGGCTGTACTAGTAAGCAGAACATAGGGTGTACTAGTAAGCAGGACATAGGCTGTACTAGTAAGCAGGACATAGGGTGTACTAGTAAGCAGGACATAGGGTGTACTAGTAAGCAGGACATAGGCTGTACTAGTAAGCAGGACATAGGGTGTACTAGTAAGCAGGACATAGGGTGTACTAGTAAGCAGAACATAGGCTGTACTAGTAAGCAGGACATAGGCTGTACTAGTAAGCAGGACATAGGGTGTACTAGTAAGCAGGACATAGGGTGTACTAGTAAGCAGTACATAGGCTGTACTAGTAAGCAGGACATAGGGTGTACTAGTAAGCAGGACATAGGGTGTACTAGTAAGCAGAACATAGGCTGTACTAGTAAGCAGGACATAGGGTGTACTAGTAAGCAGGACATATGGTGTACTAGTAAGCAGGACATAGTATGTACTAGTAAGCAGGACATAGGCTGTACTAGTAAGCAGGACATAGGCTGTACTAGTAAGCAGGACATAGGCTGTACTAGTAAGCAGGACATAGGCTGTACTAGTAAGCAGGACATAGGCTGTACTAGTAAGCAGGACATAGGCTGTACTAGTAAGCAGGACATAGGGTGTACTAGTAAGCAGGACATAGGGTGTACTAGTAAGCAGAACATAGGCTGTACTAGTAAGCAGGAGATAGGGTGTACTAGTAAGCAGGACATATGGTGTACTAGTAAGCAGGACATAGTATGTACTAGTAAGCAGGACATAGGCTGTACTAGTAAGCAGGACATAGGCTGTACTAGTAAGCAGGACATAGGTTGTACTAGTAAGCAGGACATAGGGTGTACTAGTAAGCAGGACATAGGCTGTACTAGTAAGCAGGACATAGGCTGTACTAGTAAGCAGGACATAGGCTGTACTAGTAAGCAGGACATAGGTTGTACTAGTAAGCAGGACATAGGGTGTACTAAGCAGGACATAGGGTGTACTAGTAAGCAGGACATAGGCTGTACTAGTAAGCAGGACATAGGCTGTACTAGTAAGCAGGACATAGGCTGTACTAGTAAGCAGGTCATAGGCTGTACTAGTAAGCAGGACATAGGCTGTACTAGTAAGCAGGACATAGGGTGTACTAGTAAGCAGGACATAGGCTGTACTAGTAAGCAGGACATAGGGTGTACTAGTAAGCAGGACATAGGCTGTACTATTAAGCAGGACATAGGGTGTACTAGTAAGCAGGACATAGGCTGTACTAGTAAGCAGGACATAGGCTGTACTAGTAAGCAGGACATAGGGTGTACTTGTAAGCAGGACATAGGCTGTACTAGTAAGCAGAACATAGGGTGTACTAGTAAGCAGGACATAGGCTGTACTAGTAAGCAGGACATAGGGTGTACTAGTAAGCAGGACATAGGGTGTACTAGTAAGCAGGACATAGGCTGTACTAGTAAGCAGGACATAGGCTGTACTAGTAAGCAGGACATAGGGTGTACTAGTAAGCAGGACATAGGGTGTACTAGTAAGCAGAACATAGGCTGTACTAGTAAGCAGGACATAGGCTGTACTAGTAAGCAGGACATAGGGTGTACTAGTAAGCAGGACATAGGGTGTACTAGTAAGCAGAACATAGGCTGTACTAGTAAGCAGGACATAGGGTGTACTAGTAAGCAGGACATAGGGTGTACTAGTAAGCAGAACATAGGCTGTACTAGTAAGCAGGACATAGGGTGTACTAGTAAGCAGGACATATGGTGTACTAGTAAGCAGGACATAGTATGTACTAGTAAGCAGGACATAGGCTGTACTAGTAAGCAGGACATAGGCTGTACTAGTAAGCAGGACATAGGCTGTACTAGTAAGCAGGACATAGGCTGTACTAGTAAGCAGGACATAGGCTGTACTAGTAAGCAGGACATAGGCTGTACTAGTAAGCAGGACATAGGGTGTACTAGTAAGCAGGACATAGGGTGTACTAGTAAGCAGAACATAGGCTGTACTAGTAAGCAGGAGATAGGGTGTACTAGTAAGCAGGACATATGGTGTACTAGTAAGCAGGACATAGTATGTACTAGTAAGCAGGACATAGGCTGTACTAGTAAGCAGGACATAGGCTGTACTAGTAAGCAGGACATAGGTTGTACTAGTAAGCAGGACATAGGGTGTACTAGTAAGCAGGACATAGGGTGTACTAGTAAGCAGGACATAGGCTGTACTAGTAAGCAGGACATAGGCTGTACTAGTAAGCAGGACATAGGTTGTACTAGTAAGCAGGACATAGGGTGTACTAAGCAGGACATAGGGTGTACTAGTAAGCAGGACATAGGGTGTACTAGTAAGCAGGACATAGGCTGTACTAGTAAGCAGGACATAGGCTGTACTAGTAAGCAGGACATAGGCTGTACTAGTAAGCAGGACATAGGCTGTACTAGTAAGCAGGACATAGTATGTACTAGTAAGCAGGACATAGGCTGTACTAGTAAGCAGGACATAGGCTGTACTAGTAAGCAGGACATAGGCTGTACTAGTAAGCAGGACATAGGCTGTACTAGTAAGCAGGACATAGGCTGTACTAGTAAGCAGGACATAGGCTGTACTAGTAAGCAGGACATAGGTTGTACTAGTAAGCAGGACATAGGTTGTACTAGTAAGCAGGACATAGGCTGTACTAGTAAGCAGGACATAGGCTGTACTAGTAAGCAGGACATAGGTTGTACTAGTAAGCAGGACATAGGCTGTACTAGTAAGCAGAACATAGGCTGTACTAGTAAGCAGGACATAGGGTGTACTAGTAAGCAGGACATATGGTGTACTAGTAAGCAGGACATAGTATGTACTAGTAAGCAGGACATAGGCTGTACTAGTAAGCAGGACATAGGCTGTACTAGTAAGCAGGACATAGGCTGTACTAGTAAGCAGGACATAGGCTGTACTAGTAAGCAGGACATAGGCTGTACTAGTAAGCAGGACATAGGCTGTACTAGTAAGCAGGACATAGGGTGTACTAGTAAGCAGGACATAGGGTGTACTAGTAAGCAGGACATAGGGTGTACTAGTAAGCAGAACATAGGCTGTACTAGTAAGCAGGAGATAGGGTGTACTAGTAAGCAGGACATATGGTGTACTAGTAAGCAGGACATAGTATGTACTAGTAAGCAGGACATAGGCTGTACTAGTAAGCAGGACATAGGCTGTACTAGTAAGCAGGACATAGGTTGTACTAGTAAGCAGGACATAGGCTGTACTAGTAAGCAGGACATAGGCTGTACTAGTAAGCAGGACATAGGCTGTACTAGTAAGCAGGACATAGGCTGTACTAGTAAGCAGGACATAGGGTGTACTAGTAAGCAGGACATAGGGTGTACTAGTAAGCAGGACATAGGCTGTACTAGTAAGCAGGACATAGGCTGTACTAGTAAGCAGGACATAGGCTGTACTAGTAAGCAGGACATAGGCTGTACTAGTAAGCAGGACATAGGCTGTACTAGTAAGCAGGACATAGGATGTACTAGTAAGCAGGACATAGGCTGTACTAGTAAGCAGGACATAGGCTGTACTAGTAAGCAGGACATAGGCTGTACTAGTAAGCAGGACATAGGCTGTACTAGTAAGCAGGACATAGGCTGTACTAGTAAGCAGGACATAGGCTGTACTAGTAAGCAGGACATAGGCTGTACTAGTAAGCAGGACATAGGTTGTACTAGTAAGCAGGACATAGGCTGTACTAGTAAGCAGGACATAGGCTGTACTAGTAAGCAGGACATAGGTTGTACTAGTAAGCAGGACATAGGCTGTACTAGTAAGCAGGACATAGGCTGTACTAGTAAGCAGGACATAGGCTGTACTAGTAAGCAGGACATAGGCTGTACTAGTAAGCAGGACATAGGCTGTACTAGTAAGCAGGACATAGGCTGTACTAGTAAGCAGGACATAGGCTGTACTAGTAAGCAGGACATAGGCTGTACTAGTAAGCAGGACATAGGCTGTACTAGTAAGCAGGACATAGGCTGTACTAGTAAGCAGGACATAGGCTGTACTAGTAAGCAGGACATAGGGTGTACTAGTAAGCAGGACATAGGGTGTACTAGTAAGCAGGACATAGGCTGTACTAGTAAGCAGGACATAGGCTGTACTAGTAAGCAGGACATAGGCTGTACTAGTAAGCAGGACATAGGCTGTACTAGTAAGCAGGACATAGGGTGTACTAGTAAGCAGGACATAGGCTGTACTAGTAAGCAGGACATAGGCTGTACTAGTAAGCAGGACATAGGCTGTACTAGTAAGCAGGACATAGGCTGTACTAGTAAGCAGGACATAGGCTGTACTAGTAAGCAGGACATAGGCTGTACTAGTAAGCAGGACATAGGCTGTACTAGTAAGCAGGACATAGGGTGTACTAGTAAGCAGGACATAGGCTGTACTAGTAAGCAGGACATAGGCTGTACTAGTAAGCAGGACATAGGGTGTACTAGTAAGCAGGACATAGGCTGTACTAGTAAGCAGGACATAGGGTGTACTAGTAAGCAGGACATAGGCTGTCGGCACTTCTTGTCTACAGAATGATGCCGCGATACCCTTTCATCACGGCATATATCAAACAGCTACAAGATACCCTTTCATCACGGCATATATCAAACAGCTACAAGATACCCTTTCATCACGGCATATATCAAACAGCTACAAGATACCCTTTCATCACGGCATATATCAAACAGCTACAAGATACCCTTTCATCACGGCATATATCAAACAGCTACAAGATACCCTTTCATCACGGCATATATCAAACAGCTACAAGATACCCTTTCATCACGGCATATATCAAACAGCTACAAGATACCCTTTCATCACGGCATATATCAAACAGCTACAAGATACCCTTTCATCACGGCATATATCAAACAGCTACAAGATACCCTTTCATCACGGCATATATCAAACAGCTACAAGATACCCTTTCATCACGGCATATATCAAACAGCTACAAGATACCCTTTCATCACGGCATATATCAAACAGCTACAAGATACCCTTTCATCACGGCATATATCAAACAGCTACAAGATACCCTTTCATCACGGCATATATCAAACAGCTACAAGATACCCTTTCATCACGGCATATATCAAACAGCTACAAGATACCCTTTCATCACGGCATATATCAAACAGCTACAAGATACCCTTTCATCACGGCATATATCAAACAGCTACAAGATACCCTTTCATCACGGCATATATCAAACAGCTACAAGATACCCTTTCATCACGGCATATATCAAACAGCTACAAGATACCCTTTCATCACGGCATATATCAAACAGCTACAAGATACCCTTTCATCACGGCATATATCAAACAGCTACAAGATACCCTTTCATCACGGCATATATCAAACAGCTACAAGATACCCTTTCATCACGGCATATATCAAACAGCTACAAGATACCCTTTCATCACGGCATATATCAAACAGCTACAAGGACTACACTTGCAACAACAACAATATATTTATGTTTTGGTGATAATTTCGCACGTTTGTGTGACATTTCTAATTCAGAAGTGTCATGACATAACACGGAAAATACGGATTGGCAGTTCTATTTGCGTGTATGATGCAATGTGTCGTTGTCAGATTGTTGATTATACACACATGTACATTACTTAATATTGTGCGTAGTAAATGAGGAATCAGTTCGGAATCTTACCGGCATTATGCAATGGTTAGTAACAAATTTTTAGTTTAAATTAGGGATGGCAATGTACATTGTATTCGAACGTAAAAATAGTATTTTCGGAGTTGTGAACATTTGCTGATGAACACAGGCATATGTGATGACAAGTTTGCTCAAACAAATACATGTGTGACTAATTGAGTACGGCAGTCTTAATTGACGGACACACTATTGAATTTGAGGGCAACTACTAGATATTAGAGAGTTACTAAAACATATATTACACTGTACTTATATAGGATACAAGTATTTCACCATCGAGGTAAATATCGGCAATAATCTTATGCGGGGTTCCACCGTGTACAGTATTTGATATTAGTTGAACGTGGTGACGATCGGCATGAAATGCATCTCCCGAAAAAAGATGTATCCACCGTGATTTTCCACTAGGAGATAAATCTCACCCCCCCCCCCCCGTGGTTAAGTGGAAATTGAAAAATCCGCGGGACATCAGTATGACAGCCGTGACTGGACTGACTAGTCGATAGGTTAATTTATAGTCGACTATCAATGTTAATCGTGTCGATTAGTCGTCTAATCGTTTCAACACTAGTATATTATCCAATATCTTAAACCTTAAAAATGGTCAACGTTGTTAATTAAGCTCACCTTGTTTTTAGCCCCAGTTGAGATTGTTGTATGGTGATATCAACCACATTTACACTTACTATTATGAGCTGACCTAGATTTATACCACAGTGAACCTTTGATTAAACTTGGTAATGGTTATTGCGCTAACCCTGATGTTATTGATCAAACTTGGAAAAGTTCCTCAAATTGGTTCCTGAGAAGGTGCTTCAATGTCTTCCTTTAAGTTGATCTAGTTCTAAACACAAGCTAGGCTATTGCACAAACTATGAATGCTCCTACGTTTGGTCAGTAGCATCCATAACAACTACCAAATGTGTTAAAACTAGGTCACTAGGTCTACTGAATGGATAACATTGAAAGACTACAGTTAAACTAGGTCATCTGAAATGACAACTTTGAAAGACTAGAGGTCAAAAATAACTTTCTATGAGCAGTTGAAAGATAGACAGCTAAGATGCATAATGCTTACCATTTTCCCAGACAAAATACCGCACGTCTCCACATTCCTGCGGGTATTCTGTTCGGCAACATTCATGAACTTTATAGTGATATCTCTGGGTACAATAACATCTTTCAAGCCGTATTTGTTTTCTCCCTGGGAATCTATTTTTGTGAATTGGTCCAATGGAGGTTTAGTGGATCTGTCAACTTCTGGTCTGAAACAACAGCAACATAATGGGTACAAGCAACATCTGGGGTATGAAGTATTCATACGATATACACAACACATATTAGTTTAAAGTACTGCCAATCAGCACATGCCACTATCTCAAGATTCTTCATAGACAATATTTCATTTATAAAAATGGAAGCTTAAATTGTCATTTATATGTATTTGTAAATTATATATATGTTGTAACTTCTAATATTTCAATGAACAACTACTGTGCAAAGGAAATACCTGTCTGGGATACTTGATGTGTAATCTTGTGACAGGTTCTTCTCTAGTTTGGGTCGCTGACCTTGTCGTAAATCATTTGGCACAAAACTCAAAGTTCCCGATGGCACACGTCCCCTCTCATTATTCAGTCCTGATGAAGGTCGATTATTGTCTCTGGCGTTAACAAGTAAAATATTTGGATCACTTCTATCTTTATCTCTCTGTTTTTCTATTTCTCGCTCTTGAAGTTGTCGGAACTTTTCTTCTTGTTCTCGTAGCCATAGTTCCTCCGACTCTTCACGCAATTTCCTGTCTCGTTCCTCGTCCTCTTTTCTTCGTACCTCTTCCTCCACGTGTAATTTCTCCTGCTCACGTGCAATCTCATCTGCTTTCTTCTTCTATAAAACAAGATTTTAAATCAATAAATCTACAAATTATGAAAATTAATTTTAATATCCATCAAGATGTTTATGAATCACAGAGCCAAATAAAATCAGTCCATGTGATAAGCGTCGGACATCTGATATTTGCCGACAGAAATCAACAGGTGTGATAATGGTCATGGAATAACCCCTATCAACTTTACAAATACAGTATGAAAGGACATAGAGCAACAATAAAAGAAACAAATAGAAAAAAAAACAAAGCTCAAGAATATAATATTTTAGTCATTTTACATGCACTGTAGTCTTATAATAATGCCCGAATACTGAATGGGTTAATTAATAATAATATATACAATTTAAATATATTAAAGGTATATTGCAGATACAATTTATCTTTATAGTTTGTTACTTTTTGTCCCTTATTTGTCCTGGTAGACTTCAGAAATATCCGGCAGAATTTTCATATCTTGCTGGACATTGCTCGGCAAGATTTTTTTCACTATCACATGGACTGTAAAATTAATGTCATATGATTTTTGATAGGTATGTGACCTTGAACTGACATGTTCTGCATGTCTTCTTAATATGATGAATATCTTAGTGCATCAAGTTCATACTATTGTAATACAATATTTTACAGAAATTAAGCTGATTGTGATTATTTCATTAAATGTGACATCAATCAATCTAGTTGAGAGATATTGAATTTTAAAAGTTTCTTCAAAATTATTCATTGTTTTAAGAGATATGGTGATGCCAAGTTAGTTAGGAATCATTCAGTGGCTCAGGAGAAATGGTGAAACCAAGTTAGAACCTATTGTCCCTTTCTGGTTTTAATTTCCATAAAGTATACCGTGAATAGAAAGCGAAACAAAAGGTGTACTTTATCCCTACCTCTTCCTCTGCTCTCTTTCTTTCGATCTCTGTATACCTGATAGTTAACTTGCCCTTCAATTCCTCTGCAACAGGGAACACTTGTTTCACTTTCTGTACAAAGGAAAAGAAGAGTTTGTCACCAACATGGCAAAGATCCCCTGTCACTTACTGACTAGTGTAAATGCTGTGTGTACAGATCCCCTGTCACTTACTGACTAGTGTAAATGCTGTGTGTACAGATCCCCTGCCACTTACTGACTAGTGTAAATGCTGTGTGTACAGATCCCCTGCCACTTACTGACTAGTGTAAATGCTGTGTGTACAGATCCCCTGCCACTTACTGACTAATGTAAATGTTGTGTATACAGATCCCCTGCCACTTACTGACTAGTGTAAATGCTGTGTATACAGATCCCCTGCCACTTACTGACTAGTGTAAATGCTGTGTATACAGATCCCCTGCCACTTACTGACTAATGTAAATGTTGTGTATACAGATCCCCTGCCACTTACTGACTAATGTAAATGTTGTGTATACAGATCCCCTGCCACTTACTGACTAGTGTAAATGCTGTGTGTACAGATCCCCTGTCACTTACTGGCTAGTGTAAATGCTGTGTGTACAGATCCCCTGTCACTTACTGACTAGTGTAAATGCTGTGTGTACAGATCCCCTTCCACTTACTGACTAGTGTAAATGTTGTGTGTACAGATCTCCTTCCACTACTAGTGTAATGTTAGTGTTAGTCTAAACATTATTTATTTGTTCGGTTACATATATATACATATACATCTATCATAAATGATTGTAAGACAAATAGGATCTGAAAAGAAGCTTATATAAATTCATCTCCATGGTAAACATAAAGTCTAATTATCCAATTAGAAAAATTATATATATTATGATATACACGGAAACACGGTTTGGCCTATTATATAGTGCGCACCGTTTTGACCTACTTTCGCCAAAACGAGACTAACAGGTAAACAAATGCAAATATGCATTACTCGTATATAGGAATGACACACCCAAGTGTCACATAATCTTGAAATTTACCAGTAGTTAGATGCAATATCTGTTCCTACGAATGTATATGGGTTATATGGTTCAGAGAATTACTTAGTGTGTCGTCCATTGTCCAGTGGTACAGTGGTAGAGTGTTTTATTTGGATTCAAAGGGTCCCGGGTTTGATACTAGATTGGGGCACATATAGCGTCATTGAGTGAGGCATCTCAGTACTGGTTAGTGACTTAAGTCTGCTAAGCCTGTCCAAAAAAGGTCAAGGTCCCCACAAGGTGCTTGGCATCAATAAAACATAGAATGTACATAAGTAATTGAATGCATTAGTAACATTTAGGTCACACGCACCATATTAACTATATTAACCCATGACATTGGAATGGCCTCCCTCCCCTCAACGAAGGATCATTGCCGGCCCAGTGGAAGTCAGCAAATGTTGCTCCCATTTACAAAAAAGGGGACAAGTCACACCCTGCCAACTATAGGCCTATCTCGCTGACATGTGTTCTATGCAAGGTTCTAGAATATATACTTAGTTTCCTCCTCGATAGTAAAACACTTCACTAACCACAGTATTCTGTACCATTTGCAGCATGGTTTTAGAGAAAAACGGTCATGCGTGACCCAACTAGTAATGCTAGTCAATGACTTGGTTACCTCTGTCTACAATAAGCATCAGGTAGATCTCATCCTATTAGACTTCAGTAAGGCTTTCGATAAGGTCAATCACGAGAAAGTACTACTAAAAATGCATGACTATGGATGCATGACTATGGAGTCAGAGGTCAAATATTAAGGTGGATTAAGAGTTTTCTAATAGAATCCAGTCAGTTGTCCTTAATGGTATTAGTTCAGATGCCATTCCTCTGGAGTCCCATAGGGATCCGTACTTGGACCCCTGCTTTTCTTAGCCTATATAAACGACCTCCCACAAAACATCAGTTCCAAAGTCTGTATCTTTGCAGATTATACTGCAGTCTATCTATCATCTGCAAATGAATCGGTCACACACCAAAATGATCTTAAGAGATTAGAAGAGTGGGAGTTGGAGTGGGACATGGAATTTAACCCCTCCAAATGTCAAGTTATCCACATCACCAGAAGGAAACATCCTATTCCCAGTCAATATGAACTTCATGGAGTCCTACTTGAGTCGGTCACCTCAGCCAAATACCTTGGCGTGGATATCTCAAATAACCTGTCGTGGGACACTCAGATAAAAAGGTCAAGTAAGAAAGCAAACCAAACATTAGGATTCCTACGTAGAAACCTCCAGGTCAAATCCGAACCCCTTAAGTCCATGGCTTATCAGACACTAGTGAGACCCCAGCTTGAATATGGCTCCGAGATCTGATTGCCCCATGCCCAAACATTGATAGACCATAGATCAGCGAAGAGCAGCCCGTTGGATAAAGGCGGACTTCTATCGTACCTCTAGTGTTACAGACATGCTACATTCCCTATATCTACGCAGACTAGATCAACGGCGTATTGGCTATAGGTTATCCCTTCTGTATAAATTCATAATGATCTTGTTGCTATTCCCATTGAAAATTACCTAGTTCCCCTCTCCCGTCCTGCTCGCCATTGCCATTCCATAAGCTATAGGTTAATTACAGCAACTACAGACTACTACAAGTTTTCCTTTTTTCCAAGAACAATCTACCATTGGAACCATCTCCCTCCTGACATTGTCCATCTCCCTACCACCGAGCAATTCAATACGACAGTTTGCCATATTGACCATGTCAGTCCCTAGTTGTTCTGCGCAGCTGCTTTTAAACTTTTACCACAACTTATTTTCATTACTGTCTTAAATTATGCTTTTAACTATTCATACTTTTAACTTCTTTGCGGTTTTTGACGCGCAACATGTCTACATCCCCGCAAAGGGTTCGATATTAAAGGTAGATAGATAGATAGATAGATAGATAGATAGATAGATAGATAGATAGATAGATAGATAGATAGATAGATAGATATATAGATAGATAGTCAAATAGATAGATAGATTAGTATAAGATACTATGTACCGTCCAGTCCCAGCCTTTACCATTTTTGCTGAGCGTCTGGCCACTGTACCACTCGGGACTGTTTTTGACCTTAGTATGTGGTTATTTTCAACATTCTGTGTCTCAAATGAGATGTTTATCAACGGTCCCCGACCAGCGCCACCCTGTCATACTCAGTAGTGTGTGCTTGGAGTATCAACGGTCCCCGACAAGCGCCACCCTGTCATACTCAGTAGTGTGTGCTTGGAGTATCAACGGTCCCCGACCAGCACCACCCTGTCATACTCAGTAGTGTGTGCTTGGAGTACCCAGTAGTGTGTGCTTGGAGTACCCAGTAGTGTGTGCTGGGAGTACCCAGTAGTGTGTGCTGGGAGTACCCAGTAGTGTGTGCTGGGAGTACCCAGTAGTGTGTGCTGGGAGTACCCAGTAGTGTGTGCTGGGAGTACCCAGTAGTGTGTGCTGGGAGTACCCAGTAGTGTGTGCTGGGAGTATCAACGGTCCCCGACAAGCGCCACCCTGTCATACTCAGTAGTGTGTGCTTGGAGTACCCAGTAGTGTGTGCTGGGAGTACCCAGTAGCGTGTGCTGGGAGTACCCAGTAGCGTGTGCTGGGAGTACCCAGTAGCGTGTGCTGGGAGTACCCAGTAGCGTGTGCTGGGAGTACCCAGTAGCGTGTGCTGGGAGTACCCAGTAGCGTGTGCTGGGAGTACCCAGTAGCGTGTGCTGGGAGTACCCAGTAGCGTGTGCTGGGAGTACCCAGTAGCGTGTGCTGGGAGTACCCAGTAGCGTGTGCTGGGAGTACCCAGTAGCGTGTGCTGGGAGTACCCAGTAGCGTGTGCTGGGAGTACCCAGTAGCGTGTGCTGGGAGTACCCAGTAGCGTGTGCTGGGAGTACCCAGTAGCGTGTGCTGGGAGTACCCAGTAGCGTGTGCTGGGAGTACCCAGTAGCGTGTGCTGGGAGTACCCAGTAGCGTGTGCTGGGAGTACCCAGTAGCGTGTGCTGGGAGTACCCAGTAGCGTGTGCTGGGAGTACCCAGTAGCGTGTGCTGGGAGTACCAGTAGCGTGTGCTGGGAGTACCCAGTAGCGTGTGCTGGGAGTACCCAGTAGCGTGTGCTGGGAGTACCCAGTAGCGTGTGCTGGGAGTACCCAGTAGCGTGTGCTGGGAGTACCCAGTAGTCTGTGCTGGGAGTACCCAGTAGTGTGTGCTGGGAGTACCCAGTAGTGTGTGCTGGGAGTACCCAGTAGCGTGTGCTGGGAGTACCCAGTAGCGTGTGCTGGGAGTACCCAGTAGCGTGTGCTGGGAGTACCCAGTAGCGTGTGCTGGGAGTACCCAGTAGCGTGTGCTGGGAGTACCCAGTAGCGTGTGCTGGGAGTACCCAGTATATGTGGATGAATACGTTACTACCCGAAATCATCGTTAGACGAAAGGGGTTTATAGACGAAACTAGTACGTGAATTCGTGTTTACTCTCTAATATTCACTTGTTATCAGTAGTTATATAAATACGGATAGAATACAGTTACAAAACAACCTACCAAAGTATGTCGAAGGTAGTATATTGCCAAAATACGCTAAACCGGTGATTTTATAACGAACGGTTTTAATGTTTGTTTACCTGTTTATAAGAATCTGGGTCAAGACGGTTTCCAAACTGTGTTTCCGTGTATGGTTAAGTTATAATATTGTATTGTTTTAATACAAAAATATAGTCGATATACATGTATAGTGTTAGATTGTGCTTTGCCAATTCAATTCAATAATCAATAATAATTTGGTGTGATTCTGGAACAGTGTAATTTCTTCCTGAAAGTAATATGCTATAAAGTAGTGAAACTGAAATACTAGCATACAACATTATATAAGTACATGATACAGGAACACACCTGTCTAATGTTGGCAATTTCATTCTGTGGAGCTTCCTTGTAACCAGGGTGTCGTGGTAACTTTTCAACAAATAATCTGAAACACATAGTTTTAGCAATAATTCATATCACAATACAGTAGACAAGAGGGCCAAATTCAGTAAAATGTTGGGATGGCATGGTAATATTGACTATAAATGCCAGACTTTTGACATCCAGTTGCTTATAGTCCGCATCCGTGGTCAAGTGGTTACGGTCGCTGACTTGCATGCCACTGTAACCTAGCCTACCTCAAACTGTGTCTCTTTATATGAAAAATTTGGCAGTGTTTTTTACGGAGGTTAAATAAACTTAAAATAAAAACCCCAGTTGCCTATGCCAGACCTTGACACCCAGTTTTTTAATGTCATATTGCCAATGCAGATGTCGACACCAAGTTGCCAAAGTCAGACCGTGACATCCAGTTGCCTATGCCACAGCTTGACGCCCACTTTTTTAATGCCATACCTCGATGCCCAGTTGCCATACCTCGATGCCCAGTTGCCAAAGCAAGATCTCAGCACCAAGTTGCCAATGTTAGATCTTGACGGACAGTTGCATATGCCAGACCTTGACGCCCAGTTGCCTATGCCAGACCTTGACACACCAGTTGCCTATGCCAGACCTTGACACCCAGTTGCATATGCCAGACCTTGATGCCCAGTTGCCTATGCCAGACCTTGACACACCAGTTGCCTATGCCAGACCTTGATGCCCAGTTGCCAATGCCAGACCTTGACGCCCAGTTGCCTATGCCACACCTTGACACACCAGTTGCCTATGCCAGACCTTGATGCCCAGTTGCCTATGCCAGACCTTGATGCCCAGTTGCCTATGCCAGACCTTGACGCCCAGTTGCATATGCCAGACCTTGATGCCCAGTTGCCTATGCCAGACCTTGACACACCAGTTGCCTATGCCAGACATCAGCACTCAGTTGCCTATTCTTGACCTATGTACTTGCAGTCCATTATTATTAATATTGGACTGCCTGCCTTCAAAAGGCCAGAGTATCATATCCTACATATTTGCATATAATTATTGTTCGATACGGTTGTATCTTTTTTGTTTTGTGTGTTTTTGTATTGGTCACAGATTTCGCGACGATGGCCTGTTTGTCAGTCAACAAACTGCCATTTATCTTATCTAATAATTGCATGTCTCTTGATTCTGGTTTGTTACAGTTAAACAACAGTACAGTATGTGAGCTACAGAAAACAGGTGTGACAGTATGTACATGTTTGTTCCACAGACAGGTAATTTTGTATGTTAATTGAGGACTCAGCTGTGATATATCAGGAGCAATGTCCACTATGCCAGGGCCCTATATGCTCACCTACGTTTAAATGTTGTTTTAATGCATTCTTGTGATAGACTATTATAGACCGAGTGCTAAGTACACAGTTACATACGTGATAAACTTCATGTACAGTATAAATGCACTCTCGTATTCTCCTTCATCTTTGTACACTTTGGCCATTCTCAACATCTCCAGACCAGATCGCAGGTACCGGCGTGCTGGTACCGCTGGTTCTGCTTCCACTTGGCTGGCATGGTTACACAGCTCTCGAACCTTGGCTGCCGGGTCTCGGATGTATGAGAGACTCAAGGCAATATTACTCTTCACCGATGTTGCCATAGTTCATATCTATATGTAAAGAAATAACATACAATTATTACACATTCTAATATAATACTAGTATAAGAATATTATAAATTATTAAATTTTTATACACAATAGCAAGAACATTCTGTGAATTCATGTCCATAGCGGAAATAGGAATTCATAAATTTGAAGTGAAGTTTATGATAATGCCGGTACATATATGTACAAGTTGCACACGAGACCATGGAATACAGACGAATGAAACGTGGAGGAGGACATGCAAGTTCAAATAAATCTTGGCACAGATCTGATGTTTTACAGAAATAACATACAATGTACATGTATGTACATTGTACCAATAAAGAATGTTCAATTAGAATAGAGTTGTATATGAAGTTAATGAACTTTAGAAATGATTTGCTTGTATTGGTTTGGACAGATGGTTCCATGATGATTTGGACAGATGGTTCCATGATGTTTTGGATTGATGGTTCCATGATGTTTTGGGCAGATGGTTCTATGATATTTGGGCAGATGGTTCCATGATGTTTTGGATTGATGGTTCCATGATGTTTTGGGCAGATGGTTCTATAATGTTTTGGACAGATGGTTCTATGATGCTTTGGATTGATGGTTCCATGATGTTTTGGCCAGATGATTCCATGATGTTTTGGCCAGATGGTTCCATGATGTTTTGGATTGATGGTTCCATGATGTTTTGGATTGATGGTTCCATGATGTTTTGGATTGATGGTTCCATGATGTTTTGGATTGATGGTTCCATGATGTTTTGGATTGATGGTTCCATGATGTTTTGGATTGATGGTTCCATGATGTTTTGGATTGATGGTTCCATGATGTTTTGGATTGATGGTTCTATGATGCTTTGGATTGATGGTTCCATGATGTTTTGGATTGATGGTTCCATGATGTTTTGGATTGATGGTTCCATGATGTTTTGAATAGATGGTTCCATGATGTTTTGGATTGATGGTTCCATGATGTTTTGAATAGATGGTTCCATGATGTTTTGGATTGATGGTTCTATGATGTTTTGAATAGATGGTTCCATGATGTTTTGGATTGATGGTTCCATGATGTTTTGGATTGATGGTTCCATGATGTTTTGAATAGATGGTTCCATGATGTTTTGGACTGTAGATGGTTCCATGATGTTTTGGACAGATGGTTCCATGATGTTTTGGACTGTAGATGGTTCTATGATGTTTTGGATTGATGGTTCCATGATGTTTTGGACAGATGGTTCCATGATGTTTTGGACAGATGGTTCCATGATGTTTTGGATTGATGGTTCCATGATGTTTTGGATTGATGGTTCCATGATGTTTTGGATTGATGGTTCCATGGTGTTTTGGACAGATGGTTCCATGATGTTTTGGATTGATGGTTCCATGTTTTGGATTGATGGTTCCATGATGATTTGGATTGATGGTTCTATGATGTTTTGGACATATGGGGTTCCATGATGTTTTGGACTGTAGATGGTTCTATGATGTTTTGGACAGATGGTTCCATGATGTTTTGGACATATGGTTCCATGATGTTTTGGATTGATGGTTCCATGATGTTTTGGATATATGGTTCCATGATGTTTTGAACAGATGGTTCCATGATGTTTTGGACAGATGGTTCCATGTTTTGGACATATGGTTCCATGATGTTTTGGATTGATGGTTCCATGATGTTTTGGATATATGGTTCCATGATGTTTTGAACAGATGGTTCCATGATGTTTTGGACAGATGGTTCCATGATGTTTTGGACATATGGTTCCATGATGTTTTGGATTGATGGTTCCATGATGTTTTGGATATATGGTTCCATGATGTTTTGAACAGATGGTTCCATGATGTTTTGGACAGATGGTTCCATGATGTTTTGGACTGTAGATGGTTCCATGATGTTTTGGACTGTAGATGGTTCTTGGAGCATTGTCAGGTCATCAAAGCTATAGATGGTGAAAATCCAACAAGGTGTTATGGAGATGAAGAGCGGAGAAGGTAATGCAGACAGACGGACAGCACTGCTAAAAACAATATGTCACCACCCATTAGCGGAGGTATAAGGTAATGTATATAATTAGAAAAGTGTACATGTGGAGATATATATCAGGAGGATACACAAATGGTGTATCTGTGGAGATATCAGCCGGGTACACAAATGGTGTATCTGTGGAGATATCAGCCGGGTACACAAAAGGTGTATCTGTGGAGATATCAGCCGGGTACACAAAAGGTGTATCTGTGGAGATATCAGCCGGGTACACAAAAGGTGTATCTGTGGAGATATCAGCCGGGTACACAAAAGGTGTATCTGTGGAGATATCAGCCGGGTACACAAAAGGTGTATCTGTGGAGATATCAGCCGGGTACACAAAAGGTGTATCTGTGGAGATATCAGCCGGGTACACAAAAGGTGTATCTGTGGAGATATCAGCCGGGTACACAAAAGGTGTATCTGTGGAGATATCAGCCGGGTACACAAAAGGTGTATCTGTGGAGATATCAGCCGGGTACACAAAAGGTGTATCTGTGGAGATATCAGCCGGGTACACAAAAGGTGTATCTGTGGAGATATCAGCCGGATACACAAAAGGTGTATCTGTGGAGATATCAGCCGGGTACACAAAAGGTGTATCTGTTAAGATATCAGCCGGATACACAAAAGGTGTATCTGTGGAGATATCAGCCGGGTACACAAAAGGTGTATCTGTGGAGATATCAGCAGGGTACACAAAAGGTGTATCTGTGGAGATATCAGCCAGGTACACAAAAGGTGTATCTGTGGAGATATCAGCCAGGTACAAAAAAGGTGTATCTGTGGAGATATCAGCCGGTGTTGTATTGCGCATTTGATCATAATTAGGTTGAAAAGATGAAAGATAGTTACGCAATTTGAACTTCGATAATTCTAATTTAATTGAGAAACGCATACAGGTATGGCATCCGTGGTCCAGTGGTAGAGCGTCAGATTTGGAATTGATCGGTCTCGGGTTCGATACTCGGTCAGGCCACGTATGTAGTGTCATTGCAAGGCACATCACACACATTGCTTAGTACTGGTTAACCACTTAGGTCAGCTAAGCTTGCCCAGAAAAACATGTCTACGTCCCTGCAAGGGGTTTGACGTTAATGGAACATACATACATACTGATATACTTGTTGTGCACATATGCAAATAAAGAAAACGTAGTACGTGCAACCCAACAAATCGCCGCAAAATATCTCGGCAATTCCAGTCCCCCCTTGAATGTCCGTGCTACAAATTACCGCATTCGGGCATTTTTGAGTTTTCCTCCTGATATGTACTGTATCTTTTTACATACCATTGGTGTACCGGTAATCAGCCGTCTAAGGCTTTTCGGTGAATGTCTTCTAGTCAGTCTCTTTTACGGCAAGTGGAATAATATTACTAAGTAAAATGATCATTTCAGCATTTAATGCAATTGTCTAAACTGAGATTGCATAACAAATGTTCAAAATAAAATACACTGTAGTGAAGATCGGAATAAGTATTGGCAGGGATCACTTTTACTGCTATCGTCGAACGATCAACATCGAAGACTAAAAGACAATAGAAGTAAGTATCCATTCTAGTTATACACTTTATTGGTGGCAGCGGTGTTAGAAAAAGGACCAACTTCCAAGCGTGTGTTTTGAAGAATTTCAATTCACACGCCGGTCGAACACCGCTAATTTGGCTTTACGCTACCTAGCGCAGAAGTGTTTGGATATTTACTCAAATATTGTCTAACATATACCAACAAGATTACTTCATTAAGTAATAGGATTAAATTAAGTAATTTGGTCTTTTGGTCCTTAATTTTTTTGCTTTGGCAAAATAAGGCCATTTTTGGTTTTCCCGCCATTGGAGATAAAATGTCTCCGTGTACAAAGCGTGACGAATGACGAAAGCAGTGAAACCACTTCGTTGTGTATCCTTTGCTTTTTACGTTGTGCTATTAGCAAGTAAGTCTTTTCCAGAATTTATTTCAGTAATAATGGCATTAGCCCCACACAAAATGAGGATGAATTTCATGACCGATGAAGAACTGACAATAATCCCAGAGATTGGACCAAGCATCGCGTCTCTGATAATCATTTTCAGAGAACAGCAGGGTAACATAACCCTACATGCATTAGAGAGGGTTATCAGTAGGCGCGTGGCAAGGGAGATAAGAGATTTTACTACAAATCATGCTGTACGACGAACGACTCCCAGTAGTATGTAGTGAGCGCCAGCTCCATTACTTGTGGTTGTGATGGTCGAGGTTCCCCCCACCAATAATCGATAATCAATAAATCGATAATCATGTTATGTTATGTTATATTTCGGGTTTTACGCCTGCATCAGCACCATTTCGGGCTATATCGCCGGCGGGCAGTTTACTTAACAACACCTTTCATGGGCAGGCTCCAGTGGTTAACCAGTACTTGGGTGCACCAACCTCCCTAAGAAACTGCCAACTTTTTCATATAAATGAGACGGCCTGAGCGGGGCTCGAACCCGTGACCATCAGTGATGATAGGTTACAGTGGTATACAAGTCACCGTAACCACTCGACCACGGAGGCGGACTAAATCGATAATCAATAAATCGATAATCATGTTATGTTATGTTATATTTCGGGTTTTACGCCTGCATCAGCACCATTTCGGGCTATATCGTCGGCGGGCAGTTTACTTAACAACACCTTTCATGGGCAGGCTCCAGCGGTTAACCAGTACTTGGGTGCACCAACCTCCCTAAGAAACTGCCAACTTTTTCATATAAATGAGACATGGCCTGAGCGGGGCTCGAACCCGTGACCATCAGTGATGATAGGTTACAGTGGTATACAAGTCACCGTAACCACTCGACCACGGAGGCGGACTAAATCGATAATCAATAAATCGATAATCAATAATTAATTAATTAATAATCGATATTATGGAATAAAGAATTAGCGGTTCCGTAGATGTCAAAACTGGTCTTATCTCGATTGGCACCGCGTCCTGGAAGTCTGCGATGATGCTAGAAACAGTCGCAGACCAGTGTAATGGACTCGGTGGGTCCGTAGATGTCAAAACTGGTCTTATCTCGATTGGCACCGCGTCCTGGAAGTCTGCGATGGTGTTAGAAACAGTCGCAGACCAGTGTAATGGACTCGGGAGGGTCCGTTGATGTCAAAACTGGTCTTATCTCGATTGGCACCGTCTTTATTCCATAATATCGATTATTAATTAATTAATTATTGATTATCGATTTATTGATTATCGATTATTGGTGGGGGGAACCTGAACCTCAACCTCCACAACCACAAGTAATGGAGCTGGCGCTCACTACATACTACTACTCCCAGTACCAGAACACCCAACGCGACAATACATGCACTATCTAAGAATAGTCAATTATTGACGCCGGTAGATGTCCCTACATACAAGAATGTGGAGAGTGATGACATGTACAAAATGCCAAGCTCGAATCATCCAGCAGACGTCCACCAGCATAGCAATGGGAGGTATTATGGTCAATAGGCCTACCTCGAACCACGGCAGGGGTTTATCTCAAAATAAACGGCCGGAACAAAGCGGGGGGAGCTACTAGATGATAGTATTTCTTTCTCGGGTCTACCAAATGTACCACCTTGCCGAACCCCTGATGACAAAGTTGAAATGGCACAACAGCTACTGGCAACAGCAGAACGGCTGTTACTAGAAGTAGACCTCTCGAACCAGGCAGGGGTAAGGGATACACGAAGGATACCACAGCCTGAAGTTGCACCACAAAGTATAGACTTCAGGAGCCTTCCATGGGGATGGATAAAAGGGGGCAATGTTTGTACATCCGACATTTCTCAATTATCATCTCGTCGAGTCGCTGATAGAAAACAAAGGCGGCTTACTAAGCGTAAACACCGGGTATTGCCAATGGACGCGGATGATTCTACAGATAGCGGTAGTCCATGTCGATCGACAAAATGTTAGCAAATCTGTGTCACAACCATTGGCTAGGTGTCCGATGTCCGAGCACACAGTACGAGTACCAGTGCAACGTCCATTAAACGAGCATAAGTACAAGTACCTGCGCAACATCATTGTGAATGACAGGAATACACTAGGCATCCGGTATCGGATCAGCTGGTACCGCATGCGGTGCACCAATTTCACGATAGCAATTACCAGACACCAAAACCACACCCTCCACAGTGTTCGTCGTATTGTGACGAGCACAGGCAGTCCACTAAGGCAATAGGCTTGGATACACCTAGAGCAGCAGGACCGTATCAACCACCGTACGACGGGCCAGTACAAACCACCCAGTTACTGACTACAGACAGATACGAGTCAAAAGGACGCATTCGCATGTCAGCACTTAGAGATATTCCTAAGTCCATGACATTTGATGGTAAATCCAGTTGGCAGCCTTTTGAAATGAAGTTCACACAATATGCACAGGCATATCAGTGGACCCCAGAAGATGGTAAGGTTTGTCTATTGCACTGTCTAACCGGCAAAGCCTTGGACTACTGTACACGTATGATAAGAACAAATCACGACCTATCGTATGCAAACCTACTTAGGAAGCTACAAGAATGATCTGGGCCAGATCTGCAAGCTTCCACCCAAGCTAAATTTAATCAAGCGGCACAGCAAAAGAAGAAAAATATGGATGATTAGGCAGATAGAGTGCAAGAACTAGCTGCTGAGACTTTCAGAGATCTGCCAATGTATTATTCAAACCATTGACCGATTTTGCGAGGGACTGCTTGACATGGATGCTGGGCATAGCGCATTCATGAAAAAACACTCAACAATCGAAAGTGCCATGAATGACGTTCGGCTATACAGGCATCCGAAGAGCGACATCAGGGTTTCCTCTGGGTCAATTTTAGTTTGCGCCAGCAAATTCGCCAATCAGAAAAAGTTTGCGCCAATGGCTCCAATGTTGGAGCCAGCAGTCAATAGTCCATATTCAATTGGACATCTGGTATGTGCCGATGTTAAACAAGTTGTCAACTTGTATGCATGTACTACTGTTAATTACTTGTACTTCTGCTGTAGTTAGTTTATACAAATTTATTTTAGCTCGATTGCGAAACAAGTTATTTCAACTTATATAAATCATTCTCGAGACCTCATTCCTGATGGAATCCATCGCCACGAGGGAGAGAGAAGAGGCAACGTGGAATTTAAATGCCTTGCCTAAGGGCACAATCATAACGGCTCCAGTGGGGCTCTCTGATGCAATCTGCTGTAGTTGTCTACGTGTACTTATGAATAAATAAATACTGTGTAACTTATTACCTACCAATCATAAAAAATCAAGTTTGGGAAATTGTCACATGGTTAAAAGGAACCACGCTAGAAGACAGCAGTTCACACCTACTGTTGTTGACTATGAAGGCGAGATGAATACACAGGTGTGTGCTGTTCAACCTAACAAGCCACCTGATCTAGCTAATCTGCAACAACAACTGGATGAAATGGCGAAACTCATAAAGAGCTTAACCATTCGAAGACCCATGAGGCAGAGACGAGCAGGATGTTTTCGTTGTGGTGACAAAACCCATTTCATACGGGACTGTCCAAAAAGTCGTGATGATTTAAACGCCAATGGGTCGGGTCAGGGAGCCAACATTCGACCTGCATGGCCGGCGGCTTCACAATAGACACCCTGTTAACCAAGGACCAGCCGGACGTGGAGTCTGAAAGGCCAGAAACCAGACAGGGTGTTTCCCACAGTAAAGTGCAACACGGGGACTTCCCGCGATAACCGTCATATTCCGTAGTAGTGGATCTGTTAAAAACCTGTACTGCTAAATCAAATAGTAGTATAGGTAATACCAAATATGCCCCAGTGAAATGTATAGAGGTGACAGCCAAAGTGTGTCTGTTGCAATCATTGTCAACAGTCACAATCCCCGTCCAGGTGGGAGACATACTGATAGAGGCAATAGTAGACTCTGCAGCACAGGTCACTATTATCTCTGATAGGGATTTTGTCCAGCTCAAAAATCTTCCTAAAAAGGTGCGTAATGTCAGGTTGGATACTGCAGGATGTCAGATGTCCATGCAGGGATTCATAGCTGAACCAATTCGTCTGGGCATAGGTTCATGTCAATACAAGAACCGATCTATGTGGCACCAATTGAACAAGACATGCTTTTTGGTATGGATCTCATTACGAGAGGTAGATACATAATAGATGTGGGCAATGGTACGTTTAATTATAACAACCAGCTCATTACAATGGACATTGGTAATGAGAATGGCATGCCCAAAATAGCTCGAGTGAGAGTGACCAACATATTTGTTGTTCACCAAATTCAGTAGTTAAAGTTAACTGCAAGATGAATGTAGAGCTACCTGATTATTACATAGAGCCTTGTGAGAACGCCAAAATATTTGGGGCCCGAACGGTACGCAGGGCTGGTCAACACCAAGTTATGTGTATCATTAACACAACTGACAGATACCAGCTCTTAAAGAGGGATATGGAGGTCGGTAGGGCTTTTCCAGTAGACAAAATCATTATTGACGAAACGTCTACATCCAATGAGCAACCAGAGGTAAACCAGGTCCAGGAAGCAATGACACACTGCTCAAACACGAGGTCGTCAAGTAGTAAGGGGAGACAGGTCCCCAAACACTTACAGAAGATGTTTGACTCGTCAATCAACTACCTCAATGAAGATCAACATGCAAAGTTGGCCCAATTGCTTACTTCGTTTGAGGATGTCTTTGGGAAAACCGAGTTCGATCCTGGTACCTTTACTGAGATTGAGCATAAACTCAACACGGGAGATGCACCGTCAGTCAAACAAAGGCTACGACGCACTCCGGCATGTTTCACCATTGAAGAAGAAGCACACCTTAAAACAATGTTGGAGGCGGGCGTTATACAGGAATCAACTTCCGAGTTGGCATCGTCCCCGGTGTTTATTCGCAAGTCAGACGGAAGTGTTCGCTATTGCATAGACTATAGGGCCTTAAAAAAGGTCACAGTCAAGGATGTATTTCCATTACCTTTGGTAGATGATTGCCTAGACACACTGTCTGGCAATGTCTGGTTTTCCAAGTTAGATGCTAACTCGGCATACTGGCAAGTACATATATATCCTGGAGACCGTAGAAAAATGGCCTTTACTGCCAAATATGGCCTGTACAAGCATGTAAAGATGGGCTTTGGTCTTTGAAATGCTCCTGCCAGTTTTGGGAGAATAATGAACTTGGTACTGCGAGGTTTGAGTTAGAAAACTGTACTGGCTTTCCTTGATGATATTTTGGTGATGGGGAAGTCGTTTGAGGATCATCTAATCAATTTGGGTGATGCCACAACGTTTCCAGCAATATGGCCGGAGATTGAAGCCAAAGAAATGTGTGTTCTTTCAGAAGGAAGTTGAATGTCTAGGCTGCACAGTAAGCAGAGAGACATTATCCATGTCCAGTAGAGACACCGAAGTAGTGTCTAATTGGCCAGTGCCCACCTGCGGCAAACACGTGGAACATTTTAAGGGATTGGCTAATTACCACAGAAACGTTGTAAGAAATTTCTCCAAACATGCAGAGCCACTCTACTGAGTGGTGGGGAAATCTAACTTCAAGTGCGTTAATCATAGATAAATACTGTTGCGAACAATGTATACCGTATACTGAATTTCAAAAGTAATGATCTGTCAAATGTAGTAACATGCCACTTGCTTGATTTTACATTTTCAGATGGCAACTACGAATGAGTTTGCGGTGGAGGTGGAGACGGCGACCCAGGAGGTCTAGTAAAGAACATCATGATGATGATTCTTACTAATGAAGGAAGACAGACCTTGCTAAGCCAAACCAAGCTGGCCAAGAAGCTGAAGTGCCAAAGCAACTGGCTTCAATTGGTTGCCATAGACGCAGAGGCCCTTCAATTTCATGGCGCCACCTGGATCAATAGAAACATCTAGAAGGTTCATCGGCCGGTCAGAACCGCCAGTGCAATGCCAGCAGGTCCATCAAAGGACATCAGACTCGGCCAGTCGAGTCTGGATTCGATGACAGTCGACAGAAGCTCTGTCCAATACCGGCCTGGAGGAGGCCGACGAGATCATGTCAATGACATCCGAAACGGAGCGGGCTCTACTGGAGGACGATGCAACAGGGGAGCAATATCGATCAGATGTCGGGGCCCTCACTCGGGAAATTTCACCATTGAGTAGTCGGCCACCCAGTCCTGTGGAATTGCGCTGGTCCCCCCTGTAAAAACAAGGGCGGGGCAAGACCGTAAGAAGAGTTGGGGGCATCTTAGGTCCAGAGACCTGGGCTGCAGGGAATCGGTGGAAAACTTATGAAACAAGTCGTAAGAGACCCACCAGAAGATCTCCAATGAAAAGAGGAGAATCCAGGATCGCCAGGACTCGTCAAATGTCTCCCCAAAGACGAGACTTTACAAGGCGTGGTGACTATTCAACTAGTCACCATTCGGCCCAACATCGCGAAAGGCATAATAGCCCTAGGCGATACACAACGAAGAGGCACCACAGTACTTCTCGGGACACCGATCACAAGCGTCCGAGACCTGCTACGACCGTTGATACCTTTGTTGTGTGTCGGGTTGTAACTCAGTCCTGAACAGGGCGCATGCCATGCAATGTCATATTGCAGGCATTTTCAATGAAGACCAGCAACTATCAAAACAGGTCACCACTCTCCGCCTTACTGCGCTTAATCTCGCGCAAAGTGGGTGAATCACACCCCTGACCTGCATGCATCGGTGAAGTTTGTGAATATGGCAGAAGAAATGGGTTCAGTACCCGTTTCGCCGCGACAACAGGACAGTGCGGAGATGCTGCTGGACTGTTTAGGTCACAAATACCCTAAGCAGTTCACATTGGGACCACTATCAACACCTGGTTTACTCTGCCATTGGAGGGCCGTGGTGGTCAGCCTGATAGGAGACCAGAAATCCCAGGAACTCAGGGAAAACTTTCCGGCCATTGTTTCCACATGCGTTGGACAGCCATTTCCATCTTGATAGGCTGTTCAAACGATGTGGAGGTTCCCGGACAGACCTCAAGGTCGCCATGGGTGTAGAAAAGCTGGACGAAGAAGAACCAGTAGAAGTCATAGGGGGCGTGGCAGTTTTTTGTGATCCGCCCACATACCCCACCCAGGACGAGGTGGATATCATGGCTGGTCAGGGAGTTGTAACTGCCATTGGGTTGCACCCCCTGGGGGCCAGGTTTATCGACCAAAATGTCTGGGAAGCGTTTTACAAATGTCTGGCGTTTTCCGGAGTACGTGCTGTTGGGGAGGTGGGTCTGGCCTATTCGGCCCCGTTTCACGAGTGGAGCACACAGCACACAATGCTAGCTGAAGTGTGCAAGAGGGTCACCTTAGATAAGGTTTTGGTACTCCACAATCGAGGACCAAAGAATCAGCCCGTCGGAGAGATGCTACAATTCCTGTATCAACTGAAGGATGTTGTGCAAGTACAACAACCGATACACATCCACTGCTTCCAGGGTACCAGAGCAACCATGGATCTCTGGCTGAGGGAGTTCCCAAATATCTATTTTGGATTTACTCCTTTGATCGAGAGATCCACGGCCTCTCATGAAATTGTGTGAGGTGTCTGAAACAGGACCGATTGCTTTTGGAAACAGATGCTCCATATATTTTGGACAGGAAGAAGTGGAGGTGTAGCACCCCAGCTTTCCTGGGAAAGGCGGCTCGCATCGTTGCAAACAATCGAGGCAAGTCTTGGATCGACGTATTGAGGTACGCTGGCGACAATGCCAAGCGACTATACAACATAGTCGAGTGAGGAGACATACCTTTTCCCTTTTTAGGGTGGGTGGGGAAAGGATGTCAGGATCGTGCTAGCACTTATTTCATGCTAGTCACATTCCTGGTACCACCAGACTATGGTCAAACCATGTTAATATAGGCTTTCATCCGAGTGTCTTGGGTTATGTACTAATGGTAAGTCTATATCTAGGATATAAGGGACTGCTGTGTACAAGTTCAATTCAAACTACTTTAGAATCTGTGCACGAGTAGTATCTTTAGTGTACTAGTTCAATCCAAGATACTAAGGAACTGGTACTACCTATAGCAGATAAACTTATCTGTAGGATCTATAGGTCATTTGTTTGGTCACTTTGGTTTACTTTACACTCTGGAATGTCTCCATGGCAGATGCCAATTTCCTGAGTGCAGGTTATTTTCATCACTGCCAAAGGGTTAGGAACACCCATCATGCCGTAGAGTGACTGGAAGTGGAAGTCGTGATAGCGCAGTGGATGCGCGTTCGCTTCTGGTGCGAAAGGTCCGGAGTTCGAGCCCCGCTGGAGCCGTTGTGATTGTGCTCTTAGGCAAGGCATTTAAATTCCACGTTGTCTCTTCTCTCTCCCTCGTGGCGATGGATTACATCAGGAATGAGGTCTAGAGAGTGATTAATATAAGTCGAAAGAACTTGTTTCGCAATCGAGCTAAACTAAATTTGTATAAACTAGAGTGACTGATGGCGTCCACGGACCTCTCACTTTTCAAATAAAGTGGGGAGGAGTGTAGTGAAGATCGGAATACGTATTCGTTTAAGCTCCGGAACAACCCGAATGGTTAATCGAGTCAGGCCGAGCTTTGAAACATTGATTACAGACCTTTCCAAAAAGCTAATTAACAGTTGGCATAGTAATAATTGTTACTCGAAACGGAGGAATTTAATACCCAACAAATTATGTTTATTCTTCAATATGAGGTAAGTTGTGACATGGAGAGAAATGTCATTTAATGTGGAGAGTGGCACATCATAGTCCATACTGTCTTGTTGCCGATTTTATTGGCAAACCCATGTCCTCAACAACCTGATATGCATTTGTCAGTGCACTTGGTGAATAAAAAAAAATTGGATGAAACTGAATTAGCATAACTAGTAAATATCTTGGACAATAGTATTTTTGAAGAAAAAATGTTAAAAAGCTGTAAGAATGTGGACACTATATATTTGTAAAAGTGACTTGTAAAATGCGCATTATGACATTGTCGCATAACTATTACGTGACCTTCCTGAGCAGACGATGGAATTTTACAAAAACAAACACATATTTCTTTATATTTACCTCTGTTTAAGGGATTTTTAGGCTACACATAAATGGGATTAATGAAAACATCAATATTTGCATACTTTCAAATAAAATGTGACAATTTATCTGCTTTACGCGAATTACTCTTGATTCGCCACAGAGTAAACATGATTTGCCACAACTAAAACACGATTTGCCAAGTATAATTAAAATGAAAAGTATACTCTAAAAATAATAAAAATATTAACAAAACATGATGACATAACAATATAATCAGCTTTTATAACGTTTATATACGTAATGTGAGCCATGTCCGCAATTATTAACCCGGTTCCCTATGTATTTATTGCAATTCTAGAATCTTGGAAAATGAGTATCACTTCATATTAATTTGCCCACATTACTCAAACCTAAGATCGAAATTCATTAAAAGATACTATCATACTTGGCAGACTGTACAAAAATCACTATTGGTCTTTCCAAATTTATATATTTTGCAAATTAAGCAACGAAACTAACGCATATTTTACACATATATTTGAACTTTTGACTGCTCTTTTGTAAAGTTCCATGTCACTGCCTGTTTTTACTTAATTGCTACAAACATGTACAGGGTTCCTCTGGGTCAATATTAGTTTGCGCCACCAAATTGGCCAATCAGAAAAAGTTTGCGCCAATGTTGGAGCCAGCAGTCTATAGTGCCATATTCAATCAGACATCTGGTATGTGCTGATGTCAAACAAGTTGCCAACTTGTGTGCATGTACTACTGCTAATTACTTGTACCTCTGCTGTAGTTGTCTACATGCACTTATGAATAAATAAATACTGTGTAACTTACTACTTACCAATCATAAAAAATCAGGTTTGGGAAATTGGAAAGTGCACTAAGACTAACCATGCATTTTCTTGCACCCATAATGGGCATTACGTTCTAAATTCGCGTTTTGATACAGTTTTACGTTTGTAGGGATTATTAGTCATATCACTAAACTGAAGGTGTTTCAGTCCTTTCATGGTTGGAAATTGTCTGGGCCGAATCATATTCTGGGGTTTCAGTATTTGCAGAATTATTCTGCTTGGAAACTAAACCTATTTCAGTAGCGGGCATTTCCCAACATATGACGTACTTACTTATCTGTATCATCTGAACGCTTTTCGTTGTACATAATTGTAACAAGTAAAAGCGTCTCGTCAATGAACAAGTACTCGGTGACCGTGTACATTTTATCCCTGCAGAAAGGTCCATAATAATCTGCTGTCAAAATATTGTTGCGTCACAGAAAACACATTCAATGATTCTCATTGCGTCTGGCCATTTCATTGCACCAAAACCGCAAGAAACGCACAGTGAGAAAACACTGCATTATAAAATTCTGGTATACAGAAATATCTGTGCTAATCAGTTGTAGGATTAACCCATTCAACCCCAAGTAACTGACATGGACTGGTGCGTGATATTTTCAGACCAATAAATTAATAAGAAAATTACCTTTGGACCAGTTCATTTATCAAAATGGGTAATTTTATCTAAAAATAGTAATAATTATTACTGGCAAAAAAGTGCAGATCCTGATGAGACGGCTCGTCACGAGCCAGCTCATCTGGATCTACACTTTTCATAAGCCTATTTAGAGGCCTGTGGGGTTGAAAGGGTTAAAGACCGCCATTTAATCCAATTATCCGTAATTAAAATGTCACCAACTTCTGAACACCCCATGCAATGCAGCAATCAAGTGCCAAACAGCTGATTTCCAATAAACAAACGCTTGTCATCATCGCACGCGACATGCGACCTTCACTTTCATGGATTTTCGGCCGATTATGTTTTTTGAACAAAGTTATTTTGCCGATATTTATGGCATGCGCCAAGGATTTTCGCCAACTGAAGATTTTTGGAGCCAGATTAAATTTTTTATGTGCATTTGGCGACAAATGCGACCGACAGCGGGAACCCTGCCTGTATACTGTTTCATGCAATAAACTTATTGTATTGTATTGATTCAATTCTGGGTACGTGTGTCAATTATTTTAACACCTGTACATGTTGATCACCTGTGATCATTGTGTAACGATGTGTCCGGTTTCTTCTACTCAGTTGTCAGAGACAGACTAACACCTCAAACCCTTAATCATGGAGTGAAAATAACAATAGACATACATATATATATATAATTATAATAGTTAATATAAATGCTCACATTTATAATTATTACTGAAAAATTAATTGCAATCAAGATATTACATACAAAATTTGAAAATTATACTGTGGCGAATCGTGTTTTAACTGTGGCGAATCGTGTTTTAACTGTGGCGGATCGTGTTTATTCTGTGGCGAATCGAGATGTGGCGAATCGTGATTGTGGCGAATCGAGATAATACCCTTTACGCGCAGTAAAACATTTGTTTTGCTAACAATGAAATCATTCGTATTCCGGATATAAACAAAAATGTGACGGCCGATATCAGGGATGTTGAAGATATGTGTGTTTTAGAATATAAAATATGCTACGCGTAATTGAGGTTTAGCGTTTAGACTTTGAAAAATGCCTGGATAGTAAAATGTCACATTTTTCAAGTCTTTTTTGTGGCGTCCAATGGTAGAGCGTCGGATTTGGAATCGAACGGTCCCGGGTTTGATACTCGGTCAGGCCACGTATATATCGTCCGACTGCTTATAACGACGCTCACATGAAACGACGCGGCTTATGTTTTGACCTCGTTTTCAATATTCACAATATCCGGTGACGTTATTTTCATCTGCAGTGGTTGTAAACATGATACGGGATTCCCCAGACTAAATGTGGAAAGTGAGAGATTACAAGATAATTTTTATATCAATGTTATTGCAATCAGTCTGTTTTAACAGCAAATTTCAAATGCAACTTTGTACATTACATTAAATAGCTAATATTTTGCAATATGCTACTGCAAACATAACAATTTGTGGTCTGTCTGCTCAGCTAAGCTCTGCGTATCGGTAGGTCACGTGACAATTGATTCACTGTTAGGAAAGGTGTATGCGTTATATACGTTATTGCTGTGATCCCTCTGTGATAGTAAAATAGATCTCGAACTAACCAATATCTGTGCAGGCTCACAAACGCAAGAATAAACAGTATGCAGCAACTTCTATGACCACTGTTTTTATGCATGTACGGACTACTGGGAGTGCTATAAGGACTTGTAACAGCAAGGTATAATTTCTAGTTAAATGTTATTATTTACAAATTGTTCATTTATAGTTTATATACGGCAAAACAGGGACACTTTTCCTGTTTATTAGCATAATTAAATAAAGGCATGTTGTACACTCAGTTTTAATGTAATTTAGTGATGCAGAATTAATTTTCAGGCTAGTTTGAGACGACGTATAATACATGTAATGCGCAGAGCAGAAACAGGAGAGTGAATTAACGATATTTAGAACGACATTAGTCAACCAATGAAATGCGTCGTAATAGACGTTTCTCGGCTCAGACGAATTCCCAATAGCGACATGAGTCCATGTGATATTTTGACACTAAATAAGCATAATTTCTCGCGTTGAATATGTAGAAAAGGATCTATTTATACAGATAATACACTATTTACATGAGTTCATTCGTTTTATGTTAAGTCATTGTTGATTCTTCGCTTAGATGCGTCGGAACACGGTATTCAAGGATAGTGTCATTGAGCAAGGCACCTCACACACGTTGCTTAGTACTGGTTAATCGCTTAGGTCGGCTAAGCCTGCCCAGGAAAACATGTCTAAGTCCCCGCAAGGGGTTTGACATTAAAGGAACATACATACATAAATATTTGGACTAAACGTTTAATACCGTATTCAGATTAGAACAGAGAATGACGCAAAACAATAACATTGAAAAACATTGGGGGGGGGGGGGCTAAAACAGTGGCGAACATTCTATTTTCTCCAGTGGAAACCTTGAGTATGTCATATTCCTTTTATAATATCAAGTTCAGTAATTTATTATCATGACTCATTTACCTTATGTTGTTCTGCTATGCAGTAGAAAAGTATGACAAGTTTGTCAAATTCCAAAAGAAATGCCGATCATCTACAATAATTAGCAATAAGTCCAATAAACAATATTCCGAAAAACATATGAACAGCGTTGACAATAGTGTATCCACATATATGGAAGACAAAACAACTTGGAAAATTTGCAAAATGTTTATCAATTTATATGCACAGTACACTTTCCAAATCTCGGACATAAAATTTGTTGAGGAAAAAGCAGAACACTTCGAATAATTTTGTGATGCACGTAATGCAGATTTGTGTGTGTTTCTAAATACCACCACAATTTTTAAATGGTGTTATAAATAGTTGGTATTATAATTTAGGAATGCAAACATTAAATAGTAGTTCATATATCTACGGAGAATCTGAATACCAACTGTTATGCATCGCGTAAAATTAAGAACATTTACCGGGCTGAAGTATTGTACAACTGTGATTGGTTAATAGAGTCCTTGACGTTCATCTGGAAACAAATCAGTGGAATAATTTATATTTTGTCCAAATATTTACTGTTTTAAGTTGTAAGTTGAAAATGGTGTAAACTAGAATGAATGCAAATTATGTAAAAACTATTGTTTAGAGTGATGTACTCATGAAACACAGTAGTCACACATTGAAACGCTTCCAACATGTCCAAACGATTCGTGCATGATTACCACCGACTCACAGCGTTTACTTTAACATGTTTGGAGTATACAACACAAGTACCATGGACTTTTCTAGATCCACTTTACCACGGGGAGGTGGGGTCCGATTTATCTCATAGTGGAAAATCACAGTCGATACATGTTTTTCTGCTGCGGATATTTCCGACCCTACTGATAGAAAATATCAGAATCCTGTGTACAGATTACCGCTGATATAAGCAATAACTAGTGTAACCCCAACCATTCAGCTCTAAGAATAGAGTCGGCACCCAAGATGCCAATGATCTCAGTGGAAGTCGTGATAGTGCAGTGGATTCCTTTATGCCATCCTTAAGCATTCCAAGCAAGACTCCAAATCAATGCCACTCCTAAAGCTTGAAAACAAATTTCATCATGAAGAAGCTGCTAAAGCCACAGCACTGAACAAACAGCTCCAAATCCCCACTAAGACGTACCTCCATTTGTAAAATGAAAATTCAGGACACGAATGGAAACCTGAATGGTCAATCCACGCCAAACATGAATGAGATCACAGTAAATTCAAATGGCATAGAGAATCTTCTCAATAACCTGAACCCAGGGCGTTCACTAGACTTTGAAACTCAAGAGTCAATGACCCTTGAGGTCAACATCTCAAAGAGTCAAACAGGAATTTTCAAGAGTCAAGCTGAAATTTTCAAGAGTCAAATATATGCATGTTGGTACTTTACGTACATGTAATTTTTGTAGGTTCGTGCTACCACTGTTAGCGAAGGGATTTTTCTTTTTAGCATCTCTACACCAAGTACAATACAACAGAAGATGATCATCAGTTTGTTTCATTTCCAGCCACTCAAATTCATTAAGCCACTCAGACCTGAATTTTCTTTTCACTTTAGACTTAGGAGTGTCACAGTCTACTTTATGGCGTTTAGGTATCCTAGGTTCACTAACACTATCACTCAGCTTACGTTTGCTGGGTGTGCCAATTCCGAAGTGACTAAGGCTTTTCTGAACCATATTTAAGATTTAATTTCTAAAACTGATACTCTTTAATTTTTTATCTCCGATCTGATTGAAAATATAACTAAGAATGATTTAGGAATATTATCCAGAAAATGAAGGAATAATGTAGAAACAATGAAATGATTAATGGGTGGTGCACACAATGAATACCCCATAGAAATCTGTAACAAACAATAGCAAAAGTACCTTTACTCACCGACATCATCAAACGATTCCGGCGTATAATTTCTATATCAGTGGCCCACTATAAGCTTCTCAAATAGCAGACAACTTATTATTGACAATACACATGTTACAAAAACACCGTTTTATCTATGCCGATTGTACATTGACAATACACATAATGTCAACACCTACTTAAACTTCTCAGTTCTCATGATTAGCAGCACATATGATGGCAAACAACACAAACGGTAATTGGTTGTTTGCAAAACTTGCTAAAGGTGTTTATTGTGACAATCAATAATAATTGTCTTTTGATAAAAACTACCGGAAAAATATCGAGCCGTACAGGTATTAGAGAAACGTTATTAAAGATTTATTTCCCTTTGATACTAAAGTTTGGGTAAGCCTTTTTTCTCAACCACCCAACTGAATAATGACATCAACCACGCGTTTTGAACCTAACCCTGGGCGGCGCAAGTGATGAAGGTGCTTTATGCGTGGTTGATACTATATTCTGATCGGCTGGTTGAGATAAAGATTTTATGTAAAGTTTGCCTAGACGCCATTTGTCCGATTGTGAGTCCCTCGTAAATCACGATCGTGTTTATAACGAAATGCAGCAGACTTTTGATGAAAATAACTGCGTTTTATATATGAACGATTATGGTCTTCGTCCTCGTAGACAGACATATTTTGATAATTACTCCGCTGAGAAAATATTTGATGACGCATGACCGATCAACGCTCCGGGTCAAAGTTGACTCTTAGGGCATTTTCACCAAGAGTCAAACATGCGTCTTTATCAATTTTCGTGCGTCAAAACCCGGGAACTCGGGTCAAATGAACGCCCTGCTGAACCCCCATAAGGCTAGTGGTCCTGACCAAATTAAGCCAATCATACTTAAAACCCTATAGATCTAAAGAACTCTCACCTATCCTTGAAATCTTATTCCAAAAATACCTCAACGAAGGATCACTGCCGGCCCAGTGGAAGTCAGCAAATGTTGCTCCCATTTACAAAAAAGGGGACAAGTCAAACCCCGCCAACTATAGGCCTATCTCACTGACATGTGTTCTATGCAAGGTACTAGAACATATAGTTTCCTCCTAGATAGTAAAACACTTCACTAACCACAGTATTCTGTACCATTTGCAGCATGGTTTTAGAGAAAAACGGTCATGCGTGACCCAACTAGTAATGCTAGTCAATGACTTGGTGTCTACAATAAGCATCAGGTAGATCTCATCCTATTAGACTTCAGTAAGGCTTTCGATAAGGTCAATCACGAGACTAGAGTAGTACTACTAAAAATGCATGAATATGGAGTCAGAGGTCAAACATTAAGGTGGATTAAGAGTTTTCTAGATAATAGACTCCAGTCAGTTGTCCTTAATGGTATTAGTTCAGAGGCCATTCCGGTGTCCTCTGGAGTCCCACAGGGATCCGTACTTGGACCTCTGCTTTTCCTAGTCTACATAAACAACCTCCTACAAAACATCAGTTCCAAAGTCCGTATCTTTGCAGATGATACTGCAATCTATCACTGACATCTGCAAATGAATCGGTCACACTCCAAAACGATCTTAAGAGATTAGAAGAGTTGGAGTGGGACATGGAATTTAACCCCTCCAAATGTCAAGTTATCCACATCACCAGAAGGAAACATCCTATTCCCAATATAAACTCCATGGAGTCCTACTTGAGTCGGTCACCTCAGCCGTGGTCCAGTGGTAGAGCGTCGGATTTGGAATCGAACGGTTCCGGGTTCGATACTCGGTCAGACCACGTATGTAGTGTCATTGAGCAAGGCACCTCACACACATTGCTTAGTACTGGTTAATCGCTTAGGTCGACTAAGCCTGCCCAGGAAAACATGTCTAAGTCCCCGCGAGGGGTTTGACATTAAAGGAACATACATACATACAGCCAAATACCTTGGCGTGGATATCTCAAATAACCTGTCGTGGGACACTCATATAAAAAGGTCAACAAAGAAAGCAAACCAAACATTAGGATTTCTACGTAGAAACCTCCAGGTCAAATCTGAACCCCTTAAGTCCATGGCTTACCAGACACTAGTGAGACCCCAGCTTGAATATGGCTCCGAGATCTGGTCGCCCCATACCCAAACATTGATAGACCAAATTGAAGGTGTCCAGCGAAGAACAGCCCATTGGATAAAGGCTGACTTCTATCGTACCTCTAGTGTTACAGACATGCTACATTCCCTTAATCTACGCAGACTAGATCAACGGCGTATTGACAATAGGTTATCCCTTATGTATAAAATTCATAATGATCTTGTTGCTATTCCCATTGAAAATTACCTAGTTCCCCTCTCCCGTCCTGCTCGCCATTGCCATTCCTTAAGCTATAGGTTAATTACAGCAACTACAGACTACTACAAGTTTTCCTTTTTTCCAAGAACAATCTACCATTGGAACCACCTCCCTCCTGACATTGTCCATCTCCCTACCATAAAGCAATTCAATACGGCAGTTTGCCATATTGATCATGCCAGTCCCTAGTTGTTCTGCGCAGCTGCTTTTAAACTTTTACCACAACTTGTTTTCATTACCTTCTTAAATTATACTTTTAGCTACTCATACTTTTAACTTCGACATTAGCGGAAGATAGATAGATAGATGGATGCGCGTTCGCTTCAGGTGCGAAAGGTCTGGAGTTCGAGCCCCGCTGGAGCCATTACGATTGTGCCCTTAGGCAAGGCATTTAAATTTCATGTTGCCTTTTCTCTCTCCCTCGTGGCGATGGATTCCATCAGGAATGAGATCTCGAGAGTGATTAATATAAGTTGAAATAACTTGTTTCGCAATCAAGCTAAGATAAATTTGTATTAAGTAATGATCTCAATATTAATCAAAGTTGTTGACAGGCTACTTCTGGGGCTATCCCTTGTCTAGATAGCTATATTTATTTGTTTGTACAGTACAAACTAGTCGTATAAATAAGACCTCTACATAAAAAATTGTCCCCGTTATTTCAAGGTCTTAATGTTAAAGCTCATTTTCGCATAGCACTTTCCGCCCTGATCCGATGGCGGGATTTCTGACCAATATTTTGAAGCTTTTCAGACATGAACAGTTATAAATGTGTGCAATGATCGTAAATATAGATATTAAGAACGTTTAGAATATATTGTCTAACCGTTGTGAATATCATTTAGCTGTTTGAAATCGACAGATGAGATTCTTCCATGTTTTCTGCGCAGTCTTCACAAAAGAAATCCGAATAAATTATATACCGTACTTACTCGCCTATAAGACGATTCGCCTATAAGACGACCCCCCTACTTTGGTTCTGTAATCTGTGGATTTGGCATGCACTCGCATATAAGACGGGTAGATAAAATTGACATCAGGAGTTGAAGAAATTTTCCGATAATTTATTCATAAGATTTTTGTGAACAATAACATAATGTTTTATTGCTAATTACTCACAAAATCCGACATGTAAATTAATCCACGGCATAATTATACAAGGACAACCTTTCTTACAGACACAGCCAATCAGATCGATCATTAAACGGTTAGCCTGCATAAGATCACCTTAGACACGACAAATTTGCATATTGTAAGTAAGTAAGTAAGTAAAGACTTTATTTAACGAGGGTAACACATTTAACAAGAGTTAATCTTCCATGTGGCCCTCCACATGAATATACAAAATATTTACAAGGACAAACAGCCAGACCTGCCAGAACTATTCATGAATAAATGTAGATATAGGTACACCAAAATATTGTGTCTAAATTATGTGTGTGAATGACAACATTAAGCTTAATTAAAGCTTAACAATTATTCATAAATCCAGAGGTTTGGCAGGCCTGTCACAAACAAGTTACATGTATCAACAATCAACATGTATACATACAGTCATATATAAATATATACACAGGTAGACCAAAATCATATATTGACTCACAGATCATGTATTCATGTTTAACCATTTTAAACATTTACTGTGGAATGCTTCGACTGAGTCAGCATTTTTTATGTTCGAAGGTAAAACATTCCAGATAAGTGATCCTGAATATTTCATCGAATTTATTGAATAGCTCTTTGTGGGGTCTTGGAACAACATATGAGCAGTCTGATAACGATCTTAGTGCAGGCATTGTGCTATCTCTAATTCTTAAATGAAATAAGTCATTAAAATATGAAGGTGTCAACCTGTTATTTACCTTGAACATAAATTTAGCTTTTCGGAAAAATCAAAAATTGGCATAATTTTCAAGTCATTCATGCTGCGACGGACATCTTCACCATTATAATCTAATATAATTTTACAGGCTCGTTTCTGCAGTCTAAAAATTTTATTTTTATTTTTCAAGGAGGTGCTGCCCCATACAATGTTACAATAATCTATATGCGGCTGCACATAGGATTTGTAGAATTGAATACGATGTTGCTGTGATAAGAATATTTTAATTTTTGATAGAAGCCATAATGCTGACGCTATCTTCTTAGTCATATGTTGTGACCATAGCAAGTTGTTGTCAACGAAAACACCCAAGATTTTGTCACTTTCTGTGTCATTTATAATTGAGTAGTGGCATGGGACAATACGCAGGTGCCGTTAGGTAAACTGCCCATATCTCAAATGGGAATCCGGTCGCGACAGTAAATGAACATAAATTTAAAAAACTAAAACAATTAGAAATGTCAAACAAACTTGTGAAATTATCAACAAAATATGATGTTTTGTCCAGTTAGGCCAGGATAATTGATATGATTACTTTTGGTTACTGCGTCAGGTATTTTTTTTGATAGTGGCACATCTATTCCAAGTGAGTTTTAAAACAAATATTGCAAACTGACGTTGGCGAATTGAAGTATTTTATAGTTATGGTAGGGTTATCAAAGAGAGGGAAAATATATTTTCAACCTGTATTCCGTATAGGTTTGGTACAAAATTCAGAAAAAACTAAAATTAACATTTAATTGGCCTGCACATGTCAAAATGTCATTAGTTTCCACAGTATCAGAGCTGTCAGCACAGATCAAAGAAATACGTAAGTTACATCAAAGAGAATTAGCTCCCTCGCTTCCATTTTTATGATGCATTGCCTGTCACATTGCCTGTTGGTGAATGACTTTGAAGTGTTTTCCCAGCTTCAGCCCATGTCCATATATGGAAATCGATGTAAGGTTAAACTGCTCTCCAGGTACTCACACTACACACTGTTGGTTCATTGCTATGGATACGCTATACTAGTGGATAATAGGGACTGTTTCAAGAGGTATGAAGAAAGGGGGGCGTTTAAAGGAGTCCCAGATATACTTTGCATATAATTTGTCGCAAATTGCATATCCCCTCTGGGGGCGGCGTTTAAACAGGGTTATATAGTAATTATTGAAATAAGAATTGTCCAGGGCTAGAATCTTTCGCAGTTTTTAATTTACCAAGGTGTTCATTTAATACCCAAAGTCGGTGAAAAAATGTATAAAAAGGGATCAAATTGGCCAAACAATTTTATATAGGTGGCTGACATTTAGAAAACGCCGAACCAGCCGATTTTGACAGAAAATATTTAGGCGATGTTTTGTGACCCACTTATAAGACGGGACCCCGTCTTATAGGCGAGTAAGTACGGTATTAGTACATTTCATGCGTATGAACAATTGGATATTAAATGAAATCTTATTTGGTTCACCGTAATGGCACAGAGATAAATCTTGTAAACATTTTCGTCTAATGATTTCTATTTTTGTTTTTTGCAATAATCAAATATTCAAAATGGACGATTTGGAATGTAGAAACTCTGCCATGAAATTTAAGCGTTGATTTCTTGCATAATATTGTGTCAAGAGACGTTATAGACTGCAGAATTCAAACAACGGTATGTGTGTTTATCATATTAACAATTTTAATTTATAAAAACGACTTTTTAGAATATAAAATATGCTATGCGTAATTGAGGATTTAGCGTTTAGACTTTGAAAAATGCCTGGATAGTAAAATGTCACATTTTTCAAGTCTAAATATTTGGACTAGTACAGACATCAGTACAGACATAATGGCCCAAGCAATTTCCGCGATGATGCGATGGAAAATTGCTTTGGATCGAGGAGTGTCATCACAATTTGTGTGGCGTCCAGTGGTTGTAGAGCGTCGGATTTGGAATCGACCGGTCCCGGTACGATGGTCGCCAGATCGGACAGGTGGGTTTTCTCCAGGTACTCCGTTTTTCCTCCCACATGAATGACCGCATATACGCTTTCATCCGAGCCAACAAGAGTGATTAATGTAAGTTGTTAAACTTGCTTCACAATCGTTGTAAAATAAATAAAGTATAAAAAACAGTCCCGGGTTCGATACTTGGTCAGGCCATGTATGTAGTGTCATTGAGCAAGGCACTTCACATACACATTGCTTAGTACTGGTTAACCACTTAGGTCGGCTAAGCCTGCCCAGGAAAACATGTCTAGGTCCCCGCGAGGGGTTTGACATTAATGGAACATACATACACAATTCATAGCAGATATCCAGTAAATTAGTCATCGCAACGGTTCCGATAAATAAGTGTGTTACCTGGCAGATAACCGCATCATCGCAATATCATGACAGACTACTGGTTGTCAATTTTTAATTGTTTAATACAATAAAGAAAATATGTGTTGATTTTAGATACTTGTTTGCAAACAAAATGCCTGCAGTCTTCACGAAAAACATTTTGAGGCGCTTGCCCTTTGGGCATATGGTCTTGAAAATTTTACTTGCCCGAATGAACTTCTAGGTGCTCCATATATTTGAAGAATTGTACCCGCATATTTGCGGTTAAATGCATAGTACATGTAGTATATGCAACATAAAGTGGCATATCATGCATTTATTAGTAATACTTATGATATGGTCGTATGAAACTGAGTAAACAATGTATAAAGACAAACTACTCTTGTAATATTATTAAAGCAGCATTACATCGTAATAAAGGATGTTTTGTGTAAAATATAAATACTAATGTGTGTTTGTTACAAAAATCGAAATAGTCACCCAAAAACGATAAAATTCCAATAAATACAAAGCGTCGTATACGCGAATTATTTTATCAACACCAAAATGAGGATTTAGAAAGACAAAGACATTGAAATTCACCAATTCCGTCGCATATTATCTACTAAACGCAATGTTTGTTGCTACGTTTTATTTTGTAAGAATTATTTTAGTTTTGAGCACTAACGATGTATCTTATAACTACCAGTAGTTGTTTAATCATTGTAGCGCTTAAAATCATCATACTATGGTATATGTCAGTGGACAAACTGGACAAACTTGTTTTCAAACAATCGTTATAATTTATGGGGCCCCCACGGGGTATAAAACCAAGACATATTTGAGAAGGAAAACAGTTACTTTATCGCCTATATATGTTCGTAAATACCAAATTGGTTGTGCTTAGAATACATTTGATATTCAAAGTAACAATGAATGTATTTGTTTTTACAGTTAATACGCTATTAATTCTAAATTTAATATATACATGCAGGAGACAAGTGGAAAATGGTGTTTAGCAATATCAAAGACTGTGCCATAACGAAGATTGATACATAATTATTACGAATCATTGTATACATTTCTATTACTGATTCTCAACTTATTTCCCCCTCAAACTAAAACTTTATTTGAAACAAAGAAATGAAAGAGAACAATTGTCATTTAATGCACTTCTATTCCAGATGATTATACAGCAATTCATTTCATTAAGATCCATAATATCAAATATTAAAATTTTATTTGGTTATTGGTTTGTTCCATTGCATCCCAACATTTCCATTTATATTCCATTGCATCCCAACATTTCCATGTATATTCCATTGCGCCCCAACATTTCCATGTATATTCCATTGCGCCCCAACATTTCCATGTATATTCCATTGCGTCCCAACATTTCCATGTATATTCCATTGCGTCCCAACATTTCCATGTATATTCCATTGCGTCCCAACATTTCCATGTATATTCCATTGCGCCCCTACATTTCCATGTATATTCCATTGCGCCCCTACATTTCCATGTAGTATCAAAGACACTGTCAGAACCTGTCCGTCTAGGACCAACCATTCAATCTGAAACAAGAGTAAATTATCATCAAAGTCTGAATGTATTACATGTAGTGACATTTGAGGTTAGTAATTTCTAGGATGCAAGTTAACTTAAACAAGAGCACCATGAACTTTTGAAGGCCTCAGTGTGCTCACCAGAGTTCAAAGGGTTATACAAACACAGTATCTGGAACGTGTGCATATTCTCCGTGGCCTAGTGGTTAAGGCGTCCACATATGTAGCGGGAGGTTGAAAGTTCGAACCTCGCCATATATGGCTGGCCCTTTCAATAGTGGTGACATCAAAATAAACAATACTTTACACTATTTTTATTCTATTTAATGCTAGTTTAACAGGTCGTCCAATGAATGCTTATAGTTGTAACACAGCTAGTATACATATATATCCACTAGCCACATTATCTGAGAATTATGGTTTCTGATATTAAACACAGGGATTCGGCAAGTTTGGGGGTACTAGTATATATATTTAAGTACAGGGATTCTACTCTGTGGGTTGTCAGATTTCGCATTGATCAGTAAAATGGCCCTATCTGAAACAATTTTGTACACATCTATCCGAATATAACGCCTCTCCCGAGTCTTTATATTGTTCTTCAAATAAAACACAACTTTAAGCTGCATGCATGTATACTTTGCAAACAATTGCCACAAACATATGCCATAGCAGGTCACATTTCCATACTAGGACACGGGTTCTGTCAGCAACAAAAAAATATCTTTGACGGGAGAGTTTTAACAATGAATAACATTATCAATAAAATGTGTTTCCACTAACGTGTAGGTTTATTCGGCAAAAATGTACGTCAAAAAGAGATTTCGGAGAATTTTTCAATTTGTTTTGAAAATTTCTCAAGCGGCGCAGTTCGCGTTGAAACGAGCGTTCTGATTGGATTATGATTATTCTTCATATAAAAAACAAGCACCTAGTTACATTCTAATAATCCAATCGGAACGCTCGTTTCAACGTAGTTTCAACGCGAATTGTATCTTGGGTTTTGTATCGTACACCAGATCATTTACTTGCTGCTGAAATGTATGTTGGATACTCTTTGTTTGTTCGTGATGTTTGTAATTGTATTCAGCTGTAGAGACAATGTTTGAATCTTCAAATTCATTAACCAGCCTGGCTATTTCAGGGCCACATAGCATCCAACGTAAACGCTGTGTAGTTGTGTCAAGCATTTAGTATCCACTTGAGCCGCGGCATCAACACTACCAGGCCTCGACAAATTTTTAATTTCTTACTCGTCCTACTGGGCGAAAGATGCCACTGTTCCACTCGTCCAGATTGGACCACCACTCGTCCCATGTATTTTAGGAAATTTTAAAATTCGTCAGAATTGCACTTTAATTTATTAATAAATGCAATTATGTCACTACATGTATTTAGAATTTTGATCAAGGTACACAAACTAGCATGGTTTATATTCATGTGGTTTATACACATTTTTATTCAGAAACAAAATTAACTAAGACTTGTAATCAACTCGCCTGTTGAGGATACATGTAGTAATGCACTCGTCATACAATTATTATTACACGACACATTCAGGTAACCGTTTTGGTCACAACATTGGTGTACAGCCTTGCACATATCTCAAACTGAGTCCAACTCTCAATCATATCAATTAGCTACATCATGTCTGAGCTTAGCCACGGGATTACGATAACTGATCAGACATTCAGTATGCTCGAGATCGAGAGCTAACCGTTGTGCAGACTCGAAACTAGTGGGATATTCAATTCAGGCAACACTTGTTCCCGCTACCGTTGGCTCATTATCCGGGCTAGTATTATCACTATGAATTGTCCGTTTCCTCAGATCTGGACACACATGCCTTCTTGTGTGCCTGCTTCCCTTCCCAGCATTCAACCAGTGCACAATACCTTTAGTTGGGTTGTAGTCCTTGAGAGCTATTCCAACCAGGTTGATACGCATCAGACTGGAGACAGTGCTCTGCTTGAGTGACGTTCTAGTGTCCGTTTTGATCTGGTTCATCTTACTGAAGCCCGTTCGCACTCTGCGGTCGTTGGGGGAAATTGTCAATATTATCTGTACCAGAGGGAGTATGTATGTTCTTCAGATGCTCCACGTCCTGGTTCGCCAAAATACTTTCATAGGCATCAACAACTGATCTCTTTACGTTTCTGGAAACGAGTGTGGTTCACCTTCTAGATGCTTCACAAATCGTTCTTCGATGAATGTTTCCGCAGCAGTCAAACGTTCGTTGCAGGGTTGGCCGGGAAATACCGGGGGCGGGGCGGGAAATAAGCCCAGAAGTGGGAAATACCGGGAAATAAGATTATGTATCTTCCAAACACGTTTTTTGCTCATTTTTATGCATTGCTACCACTCTATAAGTGCTTAAACTGTTTCGTCCCTGCCAGGGGTACTCATCAGGTGGCATCATTGGCAACCACAACCGTTTTTTGGGGTTTTATTGTTTTTTTTAATTTTATTGTTTTTTTTCCCATTTATTTTTTCGTTTTTCTTGTTGGAATGACAGTGTATTCCAGTGAGATTAGGACTATAGAGTATGGACACCTTTGTCTAATTGGCTGACATCTCTCACACCTACATGTATCTTGAAATTGAAGTCCCACAACACACCTTAACACCTGACTGGGCATTGCTAATTGAAATTGTGTACACACAAACAGTGTGGGTCATCTCAAATTATGATTCTGACTTCTTTAATAACTAATTGATTATTTTAATAATACAGCTATATTATGAACACATTTCAGGGATAATCCTAAAAACATTTGCATTTTGCCTACTACATTAAACATTTAAAATACCTCCAATAAATGTATGTATAAACTCCTTAAACTGTGTTTGTATACAATGTATATTAGAGTAATAATGAACAGTCTCAATAATGTTAGATCTCTAACATTTATATAAAGATTATAAGCAATGCGTAAATGCCACTATGAATGCCTGTATTTTTCGTCATATTCTTCAAAAGCAGTTCATTTTCATCCTGCACACATGATACTACAATCAGTACACCGGGTAATAGAAATTGTATGGTATATATACCCGTATTTACCACCAAAATCATCCAAATTCTTATTTCCCGGTATCCAAATTCTTATTTCCCAGTATTTCCCGGTATTTCCCGGTATTTCCCAGTATTTCCCGGTATTTCCCGCCGTCCCGGGAAATAAGAGTATTTCCCGGGAAATTGCCAACCCTGAGTTCGTTGAGGTCTGCTTTGATTCTACCTGATGTGTCGTGCTGTAAACTGGTGTGTTTGTGAGTCATCGGTTTTCCCCTGAACTATCCATCTTCACTATCAGACAGGAACTTTCGCAGAGCTTCCCCCTTCTAACTTTCATGTTGCTGACTTTCTCTTGGAGTTCACGTACCGTACCCTCTTTGCAACTTCACATATGAGACTTTTTCTCTCCTGGAACAATACGGACTCTGCAAGTAAATTGGTCCAGTCAATCATGAAATGCAGAAATGTCAGGAATCGTTCGGTTTTCGGTTTTCATTTCATTCATGTAGTTTTTAGCTTTGTTGGATGCGTCAGAATTTCCGGCCGATATTATTTCCTGGAGGTGTGTCATGGTGATGTCATAGTTGTCTAGTAACGCCTTCAGGGCACGATTCTGACTGGCAACCCATCGTATCTGCTGTACACCGCCATAGTGTTTCAGTTCCTGATCCAGCGATACAGAAATCTCATGCAGATTTCGTCTCCGTGTTGGTGAATAGTAGTACAGCTGGAATATTCCTTTCAGAACTTTCTCAAGCTCAGCTAGATAGTCGCACCCCTTCTTGGCATCGCATACAGCGAGTTCTAAATTATGCGCAATGCAATCAATGAACGACAGACACATGCTTGTCACATTTATGTTCATCATCTAAGTCATTGTTTATGTCGTCAATGAAAAGCTTAACAGCTCCGTCTTTCTTCCATAGATTTACAGAAGCCCCGTCTGTGTTAATCCCGACTAGCTTTCCCGCGATATTCTCCTTATTGACACCTACGGAATTAAGTCCCTTCAACCAGCCATCCTTCACCCAGTGCGCATGCCCATGTTCCAGATCAACAATTTCAGCTAGACTAGTCTTAACTTCTCCGTTTTCTGCAACATAACGCGCGTACACTAATTCCTATTAATTTATACCCGTAACAGCTTTGGCCTTATCAGATTCACGTTTGTCTACGTCGCCGCCTCCCTGCAACAATTGCCGAATGTCAGTCGACATTGTTGTTTTCTATGATGTTGGAACGCAGAAGACGCGTGATTGGCCGTGACGGGTTTTCGTAAAACAAATATAGGCTGCAGCTATTGTACCCATGTTTAGCAAGTGTCAAACACCAGTCTACAATTTGTGAGTTGTTTATTGTGGCAGCGTAAACACATTAAAATATCCTCGGTGAGTTCCCATTATCATGCCTGGTAATCATTCCGAAGAAAGTAAAACGGATATTATTTTATTTTGTTCCTACGATTTATATTGGATATTTAGCCGAAATTTTCACTCGTCTGACTGGGCAAGCGACTTGGAATTTCTACTCGTCCAGATCGAAAAGTCACTCGTAAATACGAGCGGACGAGTGGATTTGTCGAGCCCTGACTACTTAGACGGGTTACCTTTCTTGGAGTTTCTGTTGGGTCATTCCTGCTTGAAGTTGCATGACGTTTTTGTCGTTCATATTTCCACAATCCAACATTATTTCTACATGTTTTATGCCATTTTGCACCATATAGTTTTAGCAATATCACCAACTAAGCAGCTATGGAGTTGATATAGACAACGTCCAGACCTATAATAACGGTTGATGTCCTGTAGGAATGTTTCATAATTAACTGGACACACAAGATGAGCATTGTTTTTTTCCTGGCACAATACAAATTTTGCCCAATCAATTTCATATTCCTCTATACTACTTGTCGACTGTGTTTTTTCTAAATCAATGTTTTCAGTTTTAGCTATGACAACTTTTTTTGACATTGATGCTACGTTGGTACATGTATGTTAGTATATCTCATGTTAGTAAAGTTAGTAATGCATTCTTGTGATGAATCTTGTGTTAGTAGTTTGTTATTGCTGCAGGCAACCATTACATAAAAATTGCATACTACTGGTGGTTATCAAATATACCAGTAACAAGAGCTATGCATTATCAAAACAAAGGCTCCGGGAATTTGACTTCTTATGACAGTACATACACTATAATAATTAGTTTGTGTGCATAATTTAACTAAATTATAAAAATGTAAGCCATTTAGTACTGCAACAATTTTAATATCCGAATCAATACCATATCCGGATATACGGCTACTACTATATATACATATTTCTTAGCAGTAATAAAATATTAACATTGTTTTAGAGTTCATTTATGTCGATTGTATGTGTATCAAACATTTAAACGTTTATTTTAATCTAAAAAGAAAAAAATATATAATCATTCTATTGCACAATACATATTTGGATTCCACTGGGAAAATGGCGGCCAACTTGGAAATCATCTTGTATATCAATGGATACAAAGCAGAAGTCAGTAATCAACATACCAAATTAAAGGGCATACATCATGCATTACACTAATGTAAATAACATACTATTAAAACCTATAGTTTTCAAAATAAAAGTACTTATGCACGGTAAAAATGTGTTTTTTATGTAAATTGCATCATTTGACCTTGACTATGACCTTGACTTTGACCAATGAGCACCCACAATGTATTTCATTTTAAGCATACATTTAATATCTATGATATCCAGTTGATTTGATTTAAATCTGTCAAGTAATAAAAGTATAATACAATTATATGTCCAACTCAATGACACTGCCAAAACGGCGGCCATCTTGGTGGCCATCTTGAATTTTGGGAGACCCCTTGACCCAGAACCTAGGGTCTCGTTAGGAAAAGGTCCACACATTATTATTCTATCAGTACACAAAGTGGCTAAATTCTAGAATTAAGCGAGCAATTATTGCAAAATACCCTTGTAGTGACTCTCACTATAAAATCACTACCGGTAATCTCTTCAAGAGGTGTAGCTCATATGGGCAACAGGTAGCGACGTTAAATATCCGTAAAACACACACACAATCAACTTCCATTTGTAACACTTTAAGTGATGCAAATATCATCCAAACATTTATGACTTGCACTGGCACAGTCATATTTGACTGATACTCTATAATTATATGACTGGAATATATTCTTATGTTGCGCATTGAAATGCAGTTGCTGGGCAGACATCCACACTATTTGTTCAAGTATGCCCCCACTCATTGCAATGTCCACACCTGCACCAATATTGTGTACTAACAGCTGGTTGTAGAGGTCTGGTTATGGTGGTGGAGATTGAGTATCAGATTCTGCATCTTCTCAACACCCATGTGCTCAATGACAATCTGTAAATGCAATGAATTTTCTATGAGGTACATAAGTAAACAGCCAGAAGCCCATTAAGAAAAAAATACAGTATCTTATTAAAACATTTTAAACAAACAATGTGACTTCACTGTGATGGTGCGTCACTCACTGTGTGTGACGTGGCCCTGTGTGACATCCATGATTCAGTGAAGAACACTTTTTATACCATTGATCCGAATGAGCAAATGTACCTCTAAAAGGACTACATCTCGCTGCAATACTGTATTATCATGAGCAAATGTACCTCTAAAAGGACTACATCTCGCTGCAATACTGTATTATCATGAGCAAATGTACCTCTAAAAGGACTACATCTCGCTGCAATACTGTATTATCATGAGCAAATGTACCTCTAAAAGGACTACATCTCGCTGCAATACTGTATTATCATGAGCAAATGTACCTCTAAAAGGACTACATCTCGCTGCAATACTGTATTATCATGAGCAAATGTACCTCTAAAAGGACTACATCTCGCTGCAATACTGTATTATCATGAGCAAATGTACCTCTAAAAGGACTACATCTCGCTGCAATACTGTATTATCATGAGCAAATGTACCTCTAAAAGGACTACATCTCGCTGCAATACTGTATTATCATGAGCAAATGTACCTCTAAAAGGACTACATCTCGCTGCAATACTGTATTATCATGAGCAAATGTACCTCTAAAAGGACTACATCTCGCTGCAATACTGTATTATCATGAGCAAATGTACCTCTAAAAGGACTACATCTCGCTGCAATACTGTATTATCATGGCCATGTCTGTCTGCACAGTAAACATCATCAAAGTTATTGCAAAAACAACAAAAAGCTATGTTGCTATTGATGCTTTGATGGTTTAGATATGTTAGTTATAAGACATAAAGCTGGAATGTGTATTTAATTGTGCGACACCCATGGTAGAGCACCAGATTTGGAATAGAAAGCCTGAAGGGTTCCAGGTTCGATACTCGGTCACGGAACAAATGTAGTGTCATTGAGCAAGGCTCCTCATACACAGTGCTTAGTACTGGTCAATCGCTTGTCTCGACATAAATGGAACATTCATAAATACCTCTTCCTATACTTCTACTCCTAGAACTTCCTCTCTGCCACCTCTACCACAACCCCTCTGCACGTTTACCTCCCTGCCAAGTTCTTCTCCGTCTTTTCACTATAATAGCTGTGAAAAGTAAATAATACATGTTTATTATTATATACGGTTGCAACAATAGACGACATGTAATATATGTATATACTATATATACTAAGTCTTGTACAATTTGCATGTAGTTGCATTTAGAATGAGTGGCAGAAAATCATCATTGATTGCCACTGAATTACATTTATTGCAATTCTGTTCTTTCTAATTCTTCCTTTAAAATTTAAGCATTCACATTTGTACACGTTTATAGACTACGTCGTATATATTCAATGTAGCTTGTGCCAGCTGTGGTCAACTCGGTTCGGTACCGGGCAACAAACAGTTCTCGCCTGTGGTCGCCTCAGTAATATTATAGTGGTAAACCATGTATGAATCTCGGGCAAGTGCGACATTTTCCGAAACAAACCAATTTGTATGTATGTTCCATTAATGTCGAACCCCTTGCGGTAAGCGGTTAAACAGTACTAAGCCATGTGTGTAAGGTGCTGTGCTCAATGACACCTGGGACCGTTCAATTCCAAATGCGATGCTGGCCCACGGACGAAAGGTCCGGAGTTCGAGCCCCGCTGGAGCCATTACGATTATGCCCTTAGGCAAGGCATTTAAATTCCACGTTGCCTCTTGTCTCTCCCTCGTGGCGATGGATTCCATCAGGAATGAGGTTTCGAGAGTAATTAATATAAGTTTAATAACATGTTTCGCAATCGAGCTAAAATAATTTCTTATAAACTAAATACTTGAAATGCACTTTAGCCACAATAAAAAACAGGATATGTAAGCAAACTCTCCGCCCCCCCACGAAGCTATTAATTAATAAAGATTATAAATATCCCATGTGCGCCCCAATGACAACTTCTGAGGTGGTTTCACATTAATTTAATACTTATTCGGCATATGAAACATTTTGTACGATATCCAATTAAAACCCAATCACATTTACATCATTTGAGATACATTGTAATAATAATTGAGGCCGTTTCAACTTACTGTAATCGTTCTTGCTGGAATATGGACGGCAAAATATCACGTGTTTTCATCATTGCCGAAGGCGAACGATTCATCCCGAATGTACATCCGGTTCCGATTGTAAACAAATGTGCGTGACCGTTCGACTTGGAAAGTCCTACTTTCAGTTTCGAGTTTGTTTTATTGCAAAAAAAACACTGTTTACTAATTGAACATAATTATACAAATTATAATATAAGAATGTGTTGCAGCATTGCTACCCATACGTAAAATTTTGAATTTTTCAAATATATTTTATGTCATACGATGTAATGCTGCTTTAATATTTTACGAGTATTGTATTTGTATTCTGTAATTCACAGTTACCAGGAATCATTCTAGAGGGCGATGTGGGCGAAATAGTCGCCCTTAGGGACCCTGACTTCGCCCTCTGGGGGCTCCATTTCTCCCTAATTTTTTTATATTTTTTGGTTTTTATGATTTTCAAACGTAATTTTGTCTAGTAAGATACACTGGCCCATTATAAAGCACTCCTTCTATTCAAATGTTGTATTTAATGGTTGTACTGTGTATTTTAACCCTATTTTGCAGAAGTATATTAAAGAACACCATTTAAGGAAGCGATCACGCGCTTTCTCACTTCTCCCAAAAATTCTGACCTAGAATGAACCCTGGTTACATGTACATCATAATTATATATTCATGAAAAGGATTTTTCTTTGTGAAATCCTTCAATATTCAATAAGTGTTTTCTCCAGAGTGCGTTTCTTGCATTTTTGACTCAATGAAATGGCTAGAGACACAATGAGAATCATTGAATGCGTTTACTGTGATGCAACAATATTTTAACAGCGGATTTTTTATATATGGACCTTTCTGTGTGGATAAAATGTACGTGATCACCGAGTACTTGTTCAGCGACGAGACGCTTACTTGTTATTATGTACAACGAAAAGCGTTCAGATGATACAGATAAGTAAGTACGTCATATGTCGGGACATTTCCGCATCAAATACTGAAATAACTTTCGTTTCCAAGCAGAATTAGTCCGCTAAGTATGAAATCCCAGAATCTGATTCGGCCCAAACAATTTCCGACCATGAACATACTGAAACACCTTCACCTAATGATACTTGCTAATAGTCCTGTCAAACTTAAAACTGTATCAAAATGCGAGGTTAGAACGTAGTGTGTGCGAGAACATGCATGGGTTAGCAACTTAGCACAATTGAAGGAGTGTTTCAACTTTGTTTCCCATTTCCCAAATCTGATGTTTTAAGTTGGGTAGGTAGGTTACACATGTAGGTAGGGAATAAATCTACATAAAATTGTAACATAATTTCATTTCAAATGATGATAACATCGGTGTAATAATAATTTTGACAGTAGGCAATAACTGGTAGAATTAGAAATAAGAATCAATTGCCAGACTGGTATTGTATTACATATTTGACCTGTATTAAGCAGCCAGCTGTCAGATTCCCTGGTTGGTATTGTATTATATATTTGACCCGTATTAAGCAACCAGCTGTCAGATTCCCTGGCTGGTATTGTATTACATATTTGACCTGTATTAAGCAAATAGCTGTCAGATTCCCAGGCTGGTATTGTATTACATATTTGACCTGTATTAAGCAGCCAGCTGTCAGATTCCCAGGCTGTTATTGTATTACATATTTGACCTGTATTAAGCAGCCAGCTGTCAGATTCCGTGGCTGGTATTGTATTACATATTTGACCTGTATTAAGCAGCCAGCTGTCAGATTCCGTGGCTGGTATTGTATTACATATTTGACCTGTATTAAGCAGCCAGCTGTCAGATTACATGGCTAGTATTGTATTACATATTTGACCTGTATTAAGCAGCCATATGTCAGATTCCCTGGCTGGTATTGTATTACATATTTGACCTGTATTAAGCAACTAGCTCTCAGATTCCGTGGCTGGTATTGTATTACATATTTGACCTGTATTAAGCAACCAGCTGTCGGATTTCCAGGCTAGTATTGTATTACATATTTGACCTGTATTAAGCAGCCAGCTGTCAGATTCCCTTGCTAGTATTGTATTACATATTTGACCTGTATTAAGCATCCAGCTGTCAGATTCCCAGGCTTGTATTGTATTACATATTTGACCTGTATTAAGCAGCCAGCTGTCATATTCCCAGGCTGGTATTGTATTACATATTTGACCTGTATTAAGCAGCCAGCAGTCAGATTCCCAGGCTGGTATTGTATTACATATTTGACCTGTATTTAGCAACTAGCTGTCATATTCAGTGGCTGGTATTGTATTACATATTTGACCTGTATTAAGCAGCCAGCTGTCAGATTCCCAGGCTGGTATTGTATTACATATTTGACCTGTATTAAGCAACCAGCTGTCAGATTCCCTGGCTAGTATTGTATTACATATTTGACCTGTATTAAGCAGCCAGCTGTCAGATTCCCAGGCTGGTATTGTATTACATATTTGACCTGTATTAAGCAGCCAGCTGTCAGATTCCCAGGCTGGTATTGTATTACATATTTGACCTGTATTAAGCAGCCAGCTGTCAGATTCCCAGGCTGGTATTGTATTACATATTTGACCTTTATTAAGCAGCCAGCTGTCAGATTCTCAGGCTGGTATTGTATTACATATTTGACCTGTATTAAGCAACTAGCTGTCAGATTCCGTACTGGTATTGTATTACATGTTTGACCTGTATTAAGCAGCCAGCTGTAAGATTCCCTGGCTGGTATTGTATTACATATTTGTCCTGTATAAAAGGCTGTATTAAGCAGCCAGCTGCCAGATTCCGTGGCTTGTATTGTATTACATATTTGACCTGTATTAAGCAACTAGCTGTCAGATTCCGTACTGGTATTGTATTACATATTTGAGCTGTATTAAGCAGCCAGCTGTAAGATTCCCTGGCTGGTATTGTATTACATATTTGTCCTGTATAAAAGGCTGTATTAAGCAGCCAGCTGCCAGATTCTGTGGCTTGTATTGTATTACATATTTGACCTGTATTAAGCAACCAGCTGTCAGATTCCCAGGCTGGTATTGTATTACATATTTGACCTGTATTAAGCAGCCAGCTGTCAGATTCTGTGACTGGTATTGTATTATATATTTGACCTGTATTAAGCAGCCAGCTGTCAGATTCCCAGGCTGGTATTGTATTACATATTTGACCTGCTACAGTTTTCATCCTATTGACTAGGTAGACCTGATCAACATAAAGTGGGCTGATGGTCAATGACCAGTGTTTTGTGTTATTGCAGTTTGTGTAGTGTGTGAGGCTGCTATGGAGGAAGTGTTGTTCTGAGCTATGAAATTACCAAACCACCATTCCAGAGAACAAGTTAGCATCTCAGACTTAACTAACGTAAGTACTAATACAGAAATGCCTTGTTTCCATCATGCTCATCTCATACATACGGCTGTCACATGATCTATTGTCGACTATCACATGATCTATTGTCGGCTTTCACATGATCTATTGTTGGCTATCACATGATCTATTGTCGGCTATCACATGATCTATTGTCGACTATCACATGATCTATTGTCGACTATCACATGATCTATTGTCGACTATCACATGATCTATTGTTGGCTATCACATGATCTAATGTCGGCTATCACATGATCTACATGTCGGCTATCACATGATCTAATGTCGGCTATCACATTATCTATTGTCGGCTATCACATGATCTATTGTCGGCTGTCACATGATCTAGTGTCGGCTGTCACATGATCTATTGTCGGCTATCACATGATCTATTGTTGGCTATCACATGATCTATTGTCGGCTATCACATGATCTATTGTCGGCTATCACATGATCTATTGCCGGCTATCACATGATCTATTGACGGCTATCACATGATCTATTGTCGGCTATCACATGATCTATTGTCGGCTGTCACATGATCTATTGTCGGCTGTCACATGATCTATTGTTGGCTATCACATGATCTATTGTCGGCTATCACATGATCTATTGTCGGCTATCACATGATCTATGGTTGGCTGTCACATGATCTATTGACGGCTATCACATGATCTATTGACGGCTATCACATGATCTATTGTCGGCTATCACATGATCTACCTCCAAGCTTCATTAGACCACATTGAGTGTATACTAGTGTTACCTCCAAGCTTCCTTAGACCACATTGAGTGTATACTAATGTTACCTCCAAGCTTCCTTAGACAACATTGAGTGTATACTAGTGTTACCTCCAAGCTTCCTTAGACAACATTGAGTGTATAATAGTGTTACCTCCATGCTTCCTTAGACAACATTGAGTGTATAATAGTGTTACCTCCAAGCTTCCTTAGACAACATTGAGTGTATACTAGTGTTACCTCCAATCTTCCTTAGACAACATTGAGTGTATACTAGTGTTACCTCCAAGCTTCCTTAGACCACATTGAGTGTATACTAGTGTTACCTCCATGCTTCCTTAGACAACATTGAGTGTATACTAGTGTTACCTCCAAGCTTCCTTAGACAACATTGACTGTATAATAGTGTTACCTCCAAGCTTCCTTAGACAACATTGAGTGTATACTAGTGTTACCTCCAAGCTTCCTTAGACAACATTGAGTGTATACTAGTTCTACCTCCAAGCTTCCTTAGACCACATTGAGTGTATAATAGTGTTACCTCCAAGCTTCCTTAGACAACATTGAGTGTATACTAGTGTTACATCCAAGCTTCCTTAGACAACATTGATTGTATACTAGTTCTACCTCCAAGCTTCCTTAGACAACATTGAGTGTATACTAGTGTTACCTCCAAGCTTCCTTAGACCACATTGAGTGTATAGTAGTGTTACCTCTATGCTTCCTTAGACAACATTGACTGTATAATAGTGTTACCTCCAAGCTTCCTTAGACAACATTGAGTGTATACTAGTGTTACCTCCAAGCTTCCTTAGACAACATTGAGTGTATACTAGTTCTACCTCCAAGCTTCCTTAGACCACATTGAGTGTATAATAGTGTTACCTCCAAGCTTCCTTAGACAACATTGAGTGTATACTAGTGTTACCTCCAAGCTTCCTTAGACAACATTAGTGTATACTAGTGTTACCTCCAAGCTACCTTAGACCACATTGAGTGTATACTAGTTACCTCCAGCTTCCTTAGACAACATTGAGTGTATACTAGACCCCAACCCAACAACAACAAAAACCCCAACCCAACAACAACCACAAAACAACCCCACCCAACAACAAAAAACCCCAACCCAACAACAACAAAAACCCCAACCCAACAACAAAACAACCCCAACCCAACAACAAAACACACCCCAACCCAACCACAAAAAAACCAACCCAACACAAAAAACCCACCCAACACAAAAACCCAACCCAACAACAAAACAACCCCAACCCAACACAAAAAACCAGCTTCCTTAGACAACATTGACTGTATAATAGTGTTACCTCCAAGCTTCCTTAGACAACATTGAGTGTATACTAGTGTTACCTCCAAGCTTCCTTAGACAACATTGAGTGTATACTAGTTCTACCTCCAAGCTTCCTTAGACCACATTGAGTGTATAATAGTGTTACCTCCAAGCTTCCTTAGACAACATTGAGTGTATACTAGTGTTACATCCAAGCTTCCTTAGACACAAAAACCCACCCAAAACATTGATTGTATACTAGTTCTACCTCCAAGCTTCCTTAGACAACATTGAGTGTATACTAGTGTTACCTCCAAGCTTCCTTAGACCACATTGAGTGTATACTAGTGTTACCTCCATGCTTCCTTAGACAACATTGAGTGTATACTAGTTCTATCTCCAAGCTTCCTTAGACAACATTGACTGTATAATAGTGTTACCTCCAAGCTTCCTTAGACAACATTGAGTGTATACTAGTGTTACCTCCAAGCTTCCTTAGACAACATTGAGTGTATACTAGTTCTACCTCCAAGCTTCCTTAGACAACATTGAGTGTATACTAGTTCTATCTCCAAGCTTCCTTAGACCACATTGAGTGTATAATAGTGTTACGTCCAAGCTTCCTTAGACAACATTGAGTGTATAATAGTGTTACCTCCATGCTTCCTTAGACCACATTGAGTGTATAATAGTGTTACCTCCAAGCTTCCTTAGACAACATTGAGTGTATAATAATGTTACCTCCAAGCTTCCTTAGACAACATTGAGTGTATAATAGTGTTACATCCAAGCTTCCTTAGACAACATTGACTGTATAATAGTGTTACCTCCAAGCTTCCTTAGACAACATTGAGTGTATACTAGTGTTACCTCCAAGCTTCCTTAGACAACATTGAGTGTATACTAGTTCTACCTCCAAGCTTCCTTAGACCACATTGAGTGTATAATAGTGTTACCTCCAAGCTTCCTTAGACAACATTGAGTGTATACTAGTGTTACCTCCAAGCTTCCTTAGACAACATTGAGTGTATACTAGTGTTACCTCCAAGCTTCCTTAGACAACATTGAGTGTATACTAGTTCTATCTCCAAGCTTCCTTAGACCACATTGAGTGTATAATAGTGTTACGTCCAAGCTTCCTTAGACAACATTGAGTGTATAATAGTGTTACCTCCATGCTTCCTTAGACCACATTGAGTGTATAATAGTGTTACCTCCAAGCTTCCTTAGACAACATTGAGTGTATACTAGTTCTATCTCCAAGCTTCCTTAGACCACATTGAGTGTATAATAGTGTTACGTCCAAGCTTCCTTAGACCACATTGAGTGTATACTAGTTCTACCTCCAAGCTTCCTTAGACCACATTGAGTGTATACTAGTTCTACCTCCAAGCTTCCTTAGACCACATTGAGTGTATAATGGTGTTACAGCCAAGCTTCCTTAGTCCACATTGAGTGTATAATAGTGTTACCTCCTAGCTTCCTTAGACCACATTGAGTGTATAATGGTGTTACGTCCAAGCTTCCTTAGACCACATTGAGTGTATAATAGTGTTACCTCCTAGCTTCCTTAGACCACATTGAGTGTATAATGGTGTTACAGCCAAGGTTCCTTAGACCACATTGAGTGTATACTAGTTCTACTTCCAAGCTTCCTTAGACAACATTGAGTGTATAATAGTTCTACCTCCAAGCTTCCTTAGACAACATTGAGTGTATACAACCCCAACCCAACAACAAAAAAACCCCAACCCAACAACAAAAAAACACCAACCCAACAACAAAAATAGTGTTACCTCCAAGCTTCCTTAGACAACATTGAGTGTATAATAGTGTTACCTCCAAGCTTCCTTAGACAACATTGAGTGTATAATAGTGTTACATCCAAGCTTCCTTAGACAACATTGAGTGTATACTAGTTCTACTTCCAAGCTTCCTTAGACCACATTGAGTGTATAATAGTGTTACCTCCAAGCTTCCTTAGACAACATTGAGTGTATACTAGTGTTACCTCCAAGCTTCCTTAGACAACATTGAGTGTATACTAGTGTTACCTCCAAGCTTCCTTAGACAACATTGAGTGTATAATAGGGTTACATCCAAGCTTCCTTAGACAACATTGAGTGTATAATAGTGTTACCTCCAAGCTTCCTTAGACAACATTGAGTGTATACTAGTGTTACCTCCAAGCTTCCTTAGACAACATTGACTGTATAATAGTGTTACCTCCAAGCTTCCTTAGACAACATTGAGTGTATACTAGTGTTACCTCCAAGCTTCCTTAGACAACATTGAGTGTATACTAGTTCTACCTCCAAGCTTCCTTAGACCACATTGAGTGTATAATAGTGTTACCTCCAAGCTTCCTTAGACAACATTGAGTGTATACTAGTGTTACCTCCAAGCTTCCTTAGACAACATTGAGTGTATACTAGTGTTACCTCCAAGCTTCCTTAGACAACATTGAGTGTTTAATAGTGTTACCTCCTAGCTTCCTTAGACCACATTGAGTGTATAATGGTGTTACAGCCAAGCTTCCTTAGACCACATTGAGTGTATAATGGTGTTACAGCCAAGCTTCCTTAGACCACATTGAGTGTATAATAGTGTTATGTCCAAGCTTCCTTAGACCACATTGAGTGTATAATAGTGTTACCTCCTAGCTTCCTTAGACCACATTGAGTGTATAATGGTGTTACAGCCAAGCTTCCTTAGACAACATTGAGTGTATACTAGTGTTACCTCCAAGCTTCCTTAGACAACATTGAGTGTATACTAGTTCTATCTCCAAGCTTCCTTAGACCACATTGAGTGTATAATAGTGTTACGTCCAAGCTTCCTTTGACAACATTGAGTGTATAATAGTGTTACCTCCATGCTTCCTTAGACCACATTGAGTGTATAATAGTGTTACCTCCAAGCGTCCTTAGACCACATTGAGTGTATAATAGTGTTACCTCCAAGCTTCCTTAGACAACATTGAGTGTATAATAGTGTTACCTCCTAGCTTCCTTAGACCACATTGAGTGTATAATGGTGTTACAGCCAAGCTTCCTTAGACCACATTGAGTGTATACTAGTGTTACCTCCAAGCTTCCTTAGACAACATTGAGTGTATAATAGTGTTACCTCCAAGCTTCCTTAGACAACATTGAGTGTATAATAGTGTTACATCCAAGCTTCCTTAGACAACATTGAGTGTATAATAGGGTTACCTCCAAGCTTCCTTAGACAACATTGAGTGTATAATAGTGTTACATCCAAGCTTCCTTAGACAACATTGAGTGTATACTAGTGTTTCCTCCAAGCTTCCTTAGACAACATTGAGTGTATACTAGTGTTACCTCCAAGCTTCCTTAGACAACATTGAGTGTATACTAGTTCTACCTCCAAGCTTCCTTAGACCACATTGAGTGTATAATAGTGTTACCTCCAAGCTTCCTTAGACAACATTGAGTGTATACTAGTGTTACCTCCAAGCTTCCTTAGACAACATTGAGTGTATACTAGTGTTACCTCCAAGCTTCCTTAGACAACATTGAGTGTATAATAGTGTTACCTCCAAGCTTCCTTAGACCACATTGAGTGTATACTAGTGTTACCTCCATGCTTCCTTAGACAACATTGAGTGTATACTAGTGTTACCTCCAAGCTTCCTTAGACAACATTGAGTGTATAATTGTGTTACCTCCAAGCTTCCTTAGACAACATTAAGTGTATAATTGTGTTACCTCCAAGCTTCCTTAGACAACATTAAGTGTATACTAGTTCTACCTCCAAGCTTCCTTAGACAACATTGAGTGTATAATAGTTCTACCTCCAAGCTTCCTTAGACAACATTGAGTGTATACTAGTTCTACCTCCAAGCTTCCTTAGACATTGAGTGTATACTAGTTCTACCTCCAAACTTCCTTAGACCACATTGAGTGTATACTAGTTCTACCTCCAAGCTTCCTTAGACCACATTGAGTGTATAATGGTGTTGCCTCCAAGCTTCCTTAGACAACATTGAGTGTATAATAGTGTTACCTCCAAGCTTCCTTAGACAACATTGAGTGTATAATAGTGTTACCGCCAAGCTTCCTTAGACAACATTGAGTGTATAATAGTGTTACATCCAAGCTTCCTTAGACAACATTGAGTGTATAATAGTGCTACCTCAAGCTTCCTTAGACAACATTGAGTGTATACTAGTGTTACCTCCAAGCTTCCTTAGACAACATTGAGTGTATAATAGTGTTACCTCCAAGCATCCTTAGACCACATTGAGTGTATAATGGTGTTGCCTTCAAGCTTCCTTAGACAACATTGAGTGTATACTAGTGTTACCTCCAAGCTTCCTTAGACAACATTGAGTGTATAATAGTGTTACCTCCAAGCTTCCTTAGACAACATTGAGTGTATACTAGTGTTACCTCCAAGCTTCCTTAGACAACATTGAGTGTATAATAGTGTTACGTCCAAGCTTCCTTAGACCACATTGAGTGTATAATAGTGTTACCTCTAAGCTTCCTTAGACCACATTGAGTGTATAATGGTGTTGCCTTCAAGCTTCCTTAGACAACATTGAGTGTACAATGGTGTTGCCTCCAAGCTTCCTTAGACAACATTGAGTGTACAATGGTGTTGCCTCCAAGCTTCCTTAGACAACATTGAGTGTACGAGGTGGGTTCAAGAAGTTCGCGGAAAGTGCTTATAACTTTTTTAACAATACAGTTTTAATCATTATATTTAATACCGATCGATATACATACATCTCTTTTCAACTTGTAGGAAAGATTTCACCATAGTATCTTTAAAAATGAAGAAGTTACCATAGTTTTAGTAATGCCTACAAAGCGTGACCGGATCAACGTCAAAATACGAGTAATTAATTACCGTCACGTCATTCTCAAATTTCCTTACTTCAATGTCACATCTTCTCAAAATACTCGCCCTTGTACCGCAAACATTTCTCCCATCTATGCACCCATGTTAGAAATGATCTTCTGAAACTATCTTTCGGGATGCTTTTAAAAACGGAACAGACAGTGTTTTGAATTTCCTCTATCGAGCACATTCGTCTGCCACGAAGTTCAGCTTTCGACGTTGCAGGACGTCCGTCTCGTTTTACGTCCTTAGGTAAATCGACGCCGTCGCTGAATCTGTTGTACCACTTATATATTGCAGTTTTCTTCAAAGCCTTTTCAACATATGTTTTCGTAATATCAGTCACAGTTTCTGATTTAGTTTTCTTTTGCAAAACACAAAATTGCGTAGCGCTGTTCTAACGACATCATGATGTGAATCCGGTGTTGCTAATAGACGGTGCACATGTTGAACATGTGTTGATGTCACAAATGACGTCGTAATAGTCTACTGACGTCACAGTATGAATGTACGGGAACCGATGTGGACGTGATGTAATATTTGAGAAAATCAATTAGTGCATACAAAAGTAATGAACATGTAAAGTGGTAACAATTTTCCAAAAAATTGGTTAAAATACGAAAAGTGATCCGGTGACTGCCGATGGACGTTACTGTAGTAACGATACAAATAACATTATTATGAATACAGTGCTGTTATTCGGTATATCAATTAGGAATATAAAAAGGGTTCACTATGTTAAGTCATATAGAAGATAAATAAAGATTTTATAAGCACTTTCCGCGAACTTTTTGAACATCCCTCGTATAATAGGGTTACCTCCAAGCTTCCTTAGACAACATTGAGTGTATAATAGTTCTACATCCAAGCTTCCTTAGACAACATTGAGTGTATAATAGTTCTACATCCAAGCTTCCTTAGACAACATTGAGTGTATAATAGTTCTACATCCAAGCTTCCTTAGACAACATTAAGTGTATAATAGTTCTACATCCAAGCTTCCTTAGACAACATTGAGTGTATAATAGTGTTACCTCCAAGCTTCCTTAGACAACATTGAGTGTATAATAGTGCTACCTCCAAGCTTCCTTAGACAACATTAAATGTATAATAGTGTTACCTCCAAGCTGCCTTAGACAACATTAAATGTATAATAGTGTTACCTCCAAGCTTCCTTAGACAACATTAAATGTATAATAGTGTTACTTCTCAGAGAATATTACGTTGGTGTGTTGCTATGTGTATATGTTTATTACAGGTGAGGGAACTAGCTCCCTCAATGGATAAAGCAAGGAGAATGTTGAGCCCCGGCACTAGGAAGAAAGCAAGGACATTTAATGTGCCACTCGGGGAGCTCATGCACAGAGCACCACAGGGATATAAAGTGCCTTACATTGTTAAAAAAATCTGTACATTCATAGAACATCAGGGTAAGTGATAATGTTAGTATTCAGCATGTAAGAGCCAAATAGCGTTTTGTGATTAAAAATGGCTTCTAAAATTTCTATTTGGCGATTTTCAGAAAATTGGACAAAAAATTGGCCAAATTACGTTTTTATCATATTTTAACCTTTCTAACTCGGCTGGTTTTATTAATATTGACGACAGTGCTTTTCAGTTAAAGAAAAACCGATACACTTTCCATGTTCATTTCATCTTTGAGTGGTTACAAATTTTCTGCTCTGGTGTATGCTATCGTTTGGAGAAACAATAAATTCACAGTCAACTGTTTACATAATTATGATACTTAGATAATTGATGTTAATCAAAGAAGCATATAATCCACGGTGAATCATTAACCCATAGTTCTAATCAACTGAACCATGTAATTACCCCCATTGGACTACACAAATCCATAGTTCTAATCAACTGAACCATGTAATTACCCCCATTGGACTACACAAATCCATAGTTCTAATCAACTGAACCATGTAATTACCCCCATTGGACTACACTCATCCATAGTTCTAATCAACTGAACCATGTAATTACCCCCATTGGACTACACAAATCCATAGTTCTAATCAACTGACCAATGTAATTACCCCCATTGGACTACACAAATCCATAGTTCTAATCAACTGAACAATGTAATTACCCCATTGGACTACACACATCCATAGTTCTAGTCAACTGAACCATGTAATTACCCCCATTGGACTACACACATTCATAGTTCTAATCAACTGAACCATGTAATTACCCCCATTGGACTGCACAAATCCATAGTTCTAATCAACTGAACCATGTAATTACCCCCATTGGACTACACAAATCCATAGTTCTAATCAACTGAACCATGTAATTACCCCCATTGGACTACACAAATCCATAGTTCTAATCAACTGAACCATGTAATTACCCCCATTGGACTACACGAATCCATAGTTCTAATCAACTGAACCATGTAATTACCCCCATTGGACTGCACACATCCATAGTTCTAATCAACTGAACCATGTAATTACCCCCATTGGACTGCACACATCCATAGTTCTAATCAACTGAACCATGTAATTACCCCCATTGGACTGCACACATCCATAGTTCTAATCAACTGAACCATGTAATTACCCCCATTGGACTGCACACATCCATAGTTCTAATCAACTGAACCATGTAATTACCCCCATTGGACTGCACACATCCATAGTTCTAATCAACTGAACCATGTAATTACCCCCATTGGACTGCACACATCCATAGTTCTAATCAACTGAACCATGTAATTACCCCCATTGGACTACACGAATCACAAACTTGTGTATTATTAGGGATGCTAATTGATCTCCAATGCTACAACAACAATGTAGACTCACACAAGGTGTGGACAAACACATTAATGCAGTCACATTTGATTAATATGTTGTAAGCATCATGTTATGTTTAATCCATGTATTTATGGGAATTTTCGACTGTCAAACGTTTTTTTAATCCAATTAAGCTGGCAATATAGGTGCAGCTGTAGCAGTAGTTGCATAGGTAAATATTCCACTGAATTACTGCTGCATTTCTTACCAACTTACTATTGTTGTTAAATGATTTTTGTACATTCTGCATTCTAAAGTCAAAACGTAAATTGTGACCTGGTAGGTCTGTTTTAAAAGTGAAGGACTTAGTTATTTATTACTCTGAGATATGTTTATATGTCCAGTTATTTATTACTCTGAGATATGTTTATATGTGTACTGGGCAAAGGAGTGTTACATGACATCCAAGTTTTCCAACTTGTTGTAATTCTTTTTTTAAAGTCTTAAGAAGTAAAATTAATTAATATATTCTAATGAATTTGTTTTGTCTGAGTTTTAATTTTGACAGCAAACTTGAGAAAATTATACCGGAACTATTTGTTATTATGTTCACACTAACATAACATAAGTTGTGCGGTTGTAGAAAGTAGTGAAATGAGGTTCCCGACAGTGGCAGTTAAAATGAATTATTATTACTATTAGCCAAAATCATTAAAAGAAAAATATTTTCATATGGTTCTATATATGGTTCTAAATGGTTCTATATATGGTTCTAAATCGTTCTATATATGGTTGGTTCTATATATGGTTCTAAATCGTTCTAGATATGGCTCTATATATTGTTCTAAATCGTTCTATATATGGTTGGTTCTATATATGGTTCTAAATCGTTCTATATATGGTTGGTTCTATATATGGTTCTAAATCGTTCTATATATGGCTCTATATATTGTTCTAAATCGTTCTATATATGGTTGGTTCTATATATGGTTCTAATCGTTCTATATATGGTTGGTTCTATATATGGTTCTAAATCATTCTATATATGGCTCTATATATTGTTCTAAATCGTTCTATATATGGTTGGTTCTATATATGGTTCTAAATCGTTCTATATATGGCTCTATATATTGTTCTAAATCGTTCTATATATGGTTGGTTCTATATATGGTTCTAAATCGTTCTATATATGGTTGGTTCTATATATGGTTCTAAATCGTTCTATATATGGCTCTATATATTGTTCTAAATCGTTCTATATATGGTTGGTTCTATATATGGTTCTAATCGTTCTATATATGGTTGGTTCTATATATGGTTCTAAATCATTCTATATATGGCTCTATATATTGTTCTAAATCGTTCTATATATGGTTGGTTCTATATATGGTTCTAAATCGTTCTATATATGGTTGGTTCTATATATGGTTCTAAATCGTTCTATATATGGCTCTATATATTGTTCTAAATCGTTCTATATATGGTTGGTTCTATATATGGTTCTAATCGTTCTATATATGGTTGGTTCTATATATGGTTCTAAATCGTTCTATATATGGCTCTATATATTGTTCTAAATCGTTCTATATATGGTTGGTTCTATATATGGTTCTAAATCGTTCTATATATGGCTCTATATATTGTTCTAAATAGTTCTATATATGGTTCTAAATGGTTCTAAATCATTCTAAATATGGTTCTATATATGGTTATATGTATGGATATAAATTGTTCTATATATGGTTCTAAATGGTTCTATATATGGTTCTAAATTGTTCTATATATTGTTCTATATTGCTTTATTTTATGGCTGTATATGTCGTTCTATATGGCTCTATATATGGCTCCATATATCGTTCTATATGGCTCTATATGTCGTTCTATATGGCTCTATATATCGTTCTATATAGCTCCATATATCGTTCTATATTGCTCCATATATCGTTCTATATGGCTCTATATATCGTTCTATATAGCTCCATATATCGTTCTATATGGCTCCATATATCGTTCTATATAGCTCCATATATCGTTCTATATGGCTCTATATATCGTTCTATATTGCTACATATATCGTTCTATATTGCTCCATATATCGTTCTATATAGCTCCATATATCTTTCTATATAGCTCTATATATCGTTCTATATTGCTCCATATATCGTTCTATATAGCTCCATATATCGTTCTATATGGCTCTATATATCGTTCTATATAGCTCTATATATCGTTCTATATTGCTCCATATATCGTTCTATATTGCTCCATATATCGTTCTATATATCGTTCTATATAGCTCCATATATCGTTCTATATTGCTCCATATATCGTTCTATATTGCTCTATATATCATTCTATATGGCTCTATATATCGTTCTATATGGCTCTATTTTATGGCTCTATATATTGTTCTATATTGCTTTATTTTATGGCTCTATATATCGTTCTATATAGCTCCATATATCGTTCTATATGGCTCCATATATCGTTCTATATAGCTCCATATATCGTTCTATATGGCTCTATATATCGTTCTATATTGCTCTATATATCGTTCTATGTGGCTCTATATATCGTTCTATATTGCTCTATTTTATGGCTGTATATGTCATTCTATATGGCTCCATATACCGTTCTATATGGCTCCATATATCGTTCTATATGGCTCTATATATCGTTCTATAAGGCTCTATATATCGTTCTATATTGCTCTATATATCGTTCTATATTGCTCCATATATCGTTCTATATTGCTCCATATATCGTTCTATATAGCTCCATATATCGTTCTATATGGCTCTATATATCGTTCTATATTGCTCCATATATCGTTCTATATGGCTCTATATATCGTTCTATATTGCTCCATATATCGTTCTATATGGCTCTATATATCGTTCTATATAGCTCCATATATCGTTCTATATGGCTCTATATATCGTTCTATATGGCTCTATATATCGTTCTATATAGCTCCATATATCGTTCTATATTGCTCCATATATCGTTCTATATAGCTTCATATATCGTTCTATATAGCTCTATATATCGTTCTATATGGCTCCATATATCGTTCTATATGGCTCCATATATCGTTCTATAAGGCTCTATATATCGTTCTATAAGGATCTATATATCGTTCTATATTGCTCTATATATCATTCTATATGGCTCTATATATCGTTCTATATGGCTCTATATATCATTCTATATGGCTCCATATATCGTTCTATATGGCTCTATATAGCGTTCTATATAGCTCCATATATCGTTCTATATGGCTCTATATATCGTTCTATATTGCTTTATTTTATGGCTGTATATGTCGTTCTATATGGCTCCATATATCGTTCTATATGGCTCCATATATCGTTCTATATGGCTCTATATATCGTTCTATAAGGCTCTATATATCGTTCTATATGGCTCTATATATCGTTCTATATGGCTCTATATATCGTTCTATATGGCTCTATATATCGTTCTATATTGCTCTATATATCGTTCTATATTGCTCTATATATCGTTCTATATGGCTCTATATATCATTCTATATGGCTCTATATATCGTTCTATATGGCTCTATATATCGTTCTATATTGCTCTATATATCGTTCTATATTGCTCTATATATCGTTCTATATGGCTCTATATATCATTCTATATGGCTCTATATATCATTCTATATGGCTCTATATATCGTTCTATATGGCTCTATATATCGTTCTATAAGGCTCTATATATCGTTCTATATGGCTCTATATATCGTTCTATATGGCTCTATATATCGTTCTATATGGCTCTATATATCGTTCTATATGGCTCTATATATCGTTCTATATATCGTTCTATATGGCTCTATATATCGTTCTATATGGCTCTATATATCGTTCTATATTGCTCTATATATCGTTCTATATTGCTCTATATATCGTTCTATATGGCTCTATATATCGTTCTATATGGCTCTATATATCGTTCTATATTGCTCTATTTTATGGCTGTATATGTCATTCTATATGGCTCCATATATCGTTCTATATGGCTCTATATATCGTTCTATATGGCTCTATATATCGTTCTATATGGCTCTATATATCGTTCTATATGGCTCTATATATCATTCTATATGGCTCTATTTTATGGCTGTATATGTCGTTCTATATGGCTCCATATACCGTTCTATATGGCTCTATATATCGTTCTATATTGCTCTATATATCGTTCTATATTGCTCTATATATCGTTCTATATGGCTCTATATATCGTTCTATATAGCTCCATATATCGTTCTATTTGGCTCTATATATCGTTCTATATTGCTCTATTTTATGGCTGTATATGTCGTTCTATATGGCTCCATATATCGTTCTATATGGCTCTATATATCGTTCTATATGGCTCTATATATCGTTCTATATGGCTCTATATATCATTCTATATTGCTCTATTTTATGGCTGTATATGTCGTTCTATATGGCTCTATATATCATTCTATATTGCTTTATTTTATGGCTATATATCGTTCTATATGGCTCTATATATCGTTCTATATGGCTCTATATATCATTCTATATTGCTCTATTTTATGGCTGTATATGTCATTCTATATGGTTCTATATGGCTCTATATATATGGCTCTATATCGTTCTATATATGGCTCTATATCGTTCTATATATGGCTCTATATATTGTTCTATATGGCTCTATATATATGGCTCTATATCGTTCTATATATGGCTCTATATATCGTTCTATATATGGCTCTATATCGTTCTATATATGGCTCTATATATATGGCTCTATATCGTTCTATATATGGCTCTATATATATGGCTCTATATCGTTCTATATATGGCTCTATATATATGGCTCTATATCGTTCTATATATGGCTCTATATCGTTCTATATATGGCTCTATATATCGTTCTATATGGCTCTATATATATGGCTCTATATCGTTCTATATATGGCTCTATATATCGTTCTATATATGGCTCTATATCGTTCTATATATGGCTCTATATATATGGCTCTATATCGTTCTATATATGGCTCTATATATATGGCTCTATATCGTTCTATATATGGCTCTATATCGTTCTATATATGGCTCTATATATATGGCTCTATATCGTTCTATATATGGCTCTATATATATGGCTCTATATCGTTCTATATATGGCTCTATATATATGGCTCTATATCGTTCTATATATGGCTCTATATATATGGCTCTATATTGTTCTATATATATGGCTCTATATATATGGCTCTATATCGTTCTATATATGGCTCTATATCGTTCTATATATGGCTCTATATATCGTTCTATATGGCTCTATATATCGTTCTATATGGCTCTATATATCATTCTATATTGCTCTATTTTATGGCTGTATATGTCATTCTATATGGTTCTATATGGCTCTATATATATGGCTCTATATCGTTCTATATGGCTCTATATATATGGCTCTATGTCGTTCTATATATGGCTCTATATCGTTCTATATATGGCTCTATATATATGGCTCTATATCGTTCTATATATGGCTCTATATGGTTCTATATGGCTCTATATATATGGCTCTATATCGTTCTATTTATGGCTCTATATCGTTCTATATGGTTCTATAATTATTATGTAATATTTTTATTCTTTTATAAATGAGATGTGTATCCCTGTCAGTCCTGCTTTGTTGCGTATAACCAGATCTGTGTTGATGTTAAACACTACTCATCTCCACACAACAATTGGATAGTCTGGTCTCTGATGTAACACCTCTATGCTATAGTCCCTCTTCTGGTCAGTGATGTAACACCACTTAGTCCGGTCAGTGATGTAACACCACTATAGTCCCTCTTCTGGTCAGTGATGTAACACCACTATAGTCCCTCTTCTGGTCAGTGATGTAACACCACTATAGTCCCTCTTCTGGTCAGTGATGTAACACCACTATAGTCCCTCTTCTGGTCAGTGATGTAACACCACTATAGTCCCTCTTCTGGTCAGTGATGTAGCACCACTATAGTCCCTCTTCTGGTCAGTGATGTAGCACCACTATAGTCCCTCTTCTGGTCAGTGATGTAACACCACTATAGTCCGGTCAGTGATGTAACACCACTATAGTCCCTCTTCTGGTCAGTGATGTAACACCACTAATACTATAGTCCCTCTTCTGGTCAGTGATGTAACACCACTAATACTATAGTCCCTCTTCTGGTCAGTGATGTAGCAATACTATAGTCCCTCTTCTGGTCAGTGATGTAACACCACTATAGTCCCTCTTCTGGTCAGTGATGTAACACCACTATAGTCCCTCTTCTGGTCAGTGATGTAACACCACTATAGTCCCTCTTCTGGTCAGTGATGTAACACCACTATAGTCCCTCTTCTGGTCAGTGATGTAACACCACTATAGTCCCTCTTCTGGTCAGTGATGTAGCAATACTATAGTCCCTCTTCTGGTCAGTGATGTAGCAATACTATAGTCCCTCTTCTGGTCAGTGATGTAGCAATACTATAGTCCCTCTTCTGGTCAGTGATGTAGCAATACTATAGTCCCTCTTGCGGTCAATGATCTAACACCACTATAGTCCCATTTCTGGTCAGTCATGTAACACCACTATAGTCCCTCTTCTGATCAGTCATGTAACACCACTATAGTCCCTCTTCTGGTCAGTGATGTAACACCACTATAGTCCGGTCAGTGATGTAACACCACTATAGTCCCTCTTCTGGTCAGTGATGTAACACCACTAATACTATAGTCCCTCTTCTGGTCAGTGATGTAACACCACTAATACTATAGTCCCTCTTCTGGTCAGTGATGTAACACCACTATAGTCCCTCTTCTGGTCAGTGATGTAGCACCACTATAGTCCCTCTTCTGGTCAGTGATGTAACACCACTATAGTCCCTCTTCTGGTCAGTGATGTAGCAATACTATAGTCCCTCTTCTGGTCAGTGATGTAGCAATACTATAGTCCCTCTTCTGGTCAGTGATGTAGCAATACTATAGTCCCTCTTCTGGTCAGTGATGTAGCAATACTATAGTCCCTCTTGCGGTCAATGATCTAACACCACTATAGTCCCATTTCTGGTCAGTCATGTAACACCACTATAGTCCCTCTTCTGATCAGTCATGTAACACCACTATAGTCCCTCTTCTGGTCAGTGATGTAACACCACTATAGTCCGGTCAGTGATGTAACACCACTATAGTCCCTCTTCTGGTCAGTGATGTAACACCACTAATACTATAGTCCCTCTTCTGGTCAGTGATGTAACACCACTATAGTCCCTCTTCTGGTCAGTGATGTAACACCACTAATACTATAGTCCCTCTTCTGGTCAGTGATGTAACACCACTATAGTCCCTCTTCTGGTCAGTGATGTAGCACCACTATAGTCCCTCTTCTGGTCAGTGATGTAGCACCACTATAGTCCCTCTTCTGGTCAGTGATGTAGCACCACTATAGTCCCTCTTCTGGTCAGTGATGTAACACCACTATAGTCCCTCTTCTGGTCAGTGATGTAGCAATACTATAGTCCCTCTTCTGGTCAGTGATGTAGCACCACTATAGTCCCTCTTCTGGTCAGTGATGTAACACCACTATAGTCCCTCTTCTGGTCAGTGATGTAACACCACTATAGTCCCTCTTGTGGTCAGTGATGTAACACCACTATAGTCCCTCTTCTGGTCAGTGATGTAACACCACAATACTATAGTCCCTCTTCTGGTCAGTGATGTAACACCACAATACTATAGTCCCTCTTCTGGTCAGTGATGTAACACCACTATAGTCCCTCTTCTGGTCAGTGATGTAGCACCACTATAGTCCCTCTTCTGGTCAGTGATGTAGCACCACTATAGTCCCTCTTCTGGTCAGTGATGTAGCACCACTATAGTCCCTCTTCTGGTCAGTGATGTAACACCACTATAGTCCCTCTTCTGGTCAGTGATGTAGCAATACTATAGTCCCTCTTCTGGTCAGTGATGTAGCACCACTATAGTCCCTCTTCTGGTCAGTGATGTAACACCACTATAGTCCCTCTTCTGGTCAGTGATGTAACACCACTATAGTCCCTCTTGGTCAGTGATGTAACACCACTATAGTCCCTCTTCTGGTCAGTGATGTAACACCACTATAGTCCCTCTTCTGGTCAGTGATGTAGCAATACTATAGTCCTCTTCTGGTCAGTGATGTAACACCACTATAGTCCCTCTTCTGGTCAGTGATGTAACACAACTATAGTCCCTCTTCTGGTCAGTGATGTAACAATACTATAGTCCCTCTTCTGGTCAGTGATGTAACACCACTACAGTCCCTCTTCTGGTCAGTGATGTAACACCACTATAGTCCCTCTTCTGGTCAGTGATGTAACACCACTAATACTATAGTCCCTCTTCTGGTCAGTGATGTAACACCACTATAGTCCCTCTTGTGGTCAGTGATGTAACACCACTATAGTCCCTCTTCTGGTCAGTGATGTAACACCACTATAGTCCCTCTTCTGGTCAGTGATGTAGCAAAACTATAGTCCCTCTTCTGGTCAGTGATGTAACACCACTAAAGTCCCTCTTCTGGTCAGTGATGTAACACCACTATAGTCCCTCTTCTGGTCAGTGATGTAACACCACTATAGTTGGTCAGTGATGTAGCAATACTATAGTCCCTCTTCTGGTCAGTGATGTAACACCACTATAGTCCCTCTTCTGGTCAGTGATGTAACACCACTATAGTCCCTCTTCTGGTCAGTGATGTAACACCACTATAGTCCCTCTTCTGGTCAGTGATGTAACACCACTATAGTCCCTCTTCTGGTCAGTGATGTAACACCACTATAGTCCCTCTTCTGGTCAGTGATGTAACACCACTATAGTCCCTCTTCTGGTCAGTGATGTAACACCACTATAGTCCCTCTTCTGGTCAGTGATGTAACACCACTATAGTCCCTCTTCTGGTCAGTGATGTAACACCACTATAGTCCCTCTTCTGGTCAGTGATGTAGCAATACTATAGTCTCTCTTCTGGTCAGTGATGTAACACCACTATAGTCCCTCTTGT